>OY744530.1:113700347-113782847 GCA_963556195.1 Sepiola atlantica | reverse complement strand
CTCGGTTCGAGGAGGTACATCCTACCAAACAATATATATATATATATATATATATATATATATATATATATATATATATATATATATATATGGGTTGGTTTAGGGTTATCACCGAAGGCGTCCCTACCTGCCTACAGAACCTTTAATGGCCTTCTCTGTATCCAGCTTCGAGGGAACTGGATTCTTTCACCGGCTTCGTGCAACATCTCGCTTTAGTGGCAAGCAAGCAAATACCTGAAGACATCTACAAATAATTCTACCATTGATTTGATTTTATGCGAAATTCATAAACCGAATGTAATAGCATGTAATTGAGTCTCTCATTGGGTTTTGTGTAATCTTGCTTAGAATCAAACAAATATACAAGTGTTATGAATTTGTAGCATCATGTCTGGCATAACAAAAGAGTAAGTCTTTAAAATGTTTTGGAGAGCGGTTCGACTTGGTCAGTAAGTGCAAACGGCCAATGAACTCGAGGTTAATCAAAATTTCCCCCTTCACCATTGATGTGTTATGCAGATTTCGTATAATATAAAATGATTGGTGGAATTATTTGCTACTCTTTCTCTTACTGAACGAGTATAAGGTGGGATAGTAAAATGTTAGGTCTGATAAACAAAAATTGTTATCGGTTTTATAATAACAAAAAATGATCAAAGGACGAAGTGGAAGAGATTTATTTAACTTACAGATGAAATGGTAATCTAATAGATGCGTTATGATTTAATTTTGTGATGCGAGGCACTTTTGTTTTTATCCCAAGCTGTCA
This sequence comes from Sepiola atlantica, assembly GCA_963556195.1. NCBI lineage: Eukaryota > Metazoa > Mollusca > Cephalopoda > Sepiida > Sepiolidae > Sepiola > Sepiola atlantica. The sequence continues at coordinate 113,782,078 of OY744530.1, read as the reverse complement.
TGGCCGACGACTTCAATCCAAGGGAAGATAACTCTCCCTTCTTCGGTGCAAGGGAAATAACTCAGAATTATTTTTATTCTATTTTTATTTTAGTCTGCGCATAACATAAGATTTGGTCACGTGATGATTCCTTCCATCTCTAAATGAGAGGAAAGTATTAGCTTGAACGAGATCACTTAAGAGACAAACAAATGAACGGACAAGGGATACAAATATAACCTCGTTTTGATTGAATGGGGAAAATATCCTCTCTTCTTAGACGAGCAGTAAATAGTTTTTAGAGCGACCCGTTTTATGTCTGCTAAAAAGGATTATCAAGTAACGAATATAAAATTAGCGCAATACCCCCAAAACCGCATGGTTATCGCTTGTATTCTTATTCACAAACCAAGCTTGTTTTATTTTTATTTGCCAGTTTTACAGCCTATCAACTATTTTTTTTAGTTATTTAATACGGAAACACAATATCTATTGAAGACCATCAATTAAACACAAGTTGCAATCTTATCAATTGAACTGACTCGATTTTAGCCGATTCTAAATCAACGGACATGATTGGAAAGATTATATCCACTATGATAGAGGAACGAAGATTGCCCGAAAAAATAGTGAAATCAGAGAGTGAAGAAGAGAGAAAACATATCGAGAAGATATATATATATATATATATATATATATATATATATATATATATATATATATTTATTGATTTTATTCCATTAATTGCGACAAAACAGGTTTTGTTTCATTGGCGCGAGTAGCTACCAACTCGTCGGGCGAAAGGAATTCAAATGGCTTAAAATTTTAAGTTCACTCTAACGGGAGATTGAAAATTGAAAATACATTGGAGGGGGAGGGGGATAGAGTTGGGGCTTTGTCTATAACGGCGACATGGGACATGAGAGGGGAGGGGGGGGACTCCAACAAGTCGTGTTTCAAATTATTACGTGGGAGGTTTTGCACGTGTCATGTGCTGTGTCAATCTCAATCTCGGCCGGGGTGGGAGGAGGGGGATGGGGCGACGGCCGGAGTGAGTTAAATTTAAAATTTAAAATGAGAATTTAAAATGAGAATCCCGTTAGAGTGAACTTAAAATTTTAAGCCATTTGAATTCCTTTCGCCCGACGAGTTGGTAGCTACTCGCGCCAATGAAACAAAACCTGTTTTGTCGCAATTAATGGAATAAAATCAATAAATATATATATTGCTCTGAATTTTCATTGAGCACTCTCATAAACCCGGTTTCAACTTCCTTCGGATTCATACCCCCTGGATATTTGTAACAAGTTAATTATATATATATATATATATATATATATATATATATATATATATATATATATATATATATATATATATATATATATATAGGAAATGAAAATGGAAAAAAACAAGAGATATATTTTTTAATATATTCATCAACGTTTCGTCTTTATTGTAAGACTACCCCAGGATGATAATTTGAAGAAAAATGTCATTCAAATTATCATCCTGAGGAAGTCTTACAATAAAGACGAAACGTTGATGAATATATAAAATAAATATCTCTTGGTTTTTCCTTTTTCCTTTACCCATTACGTCGGATTACTCTCATCCTTCCTTTCTCATATATATATATATATATATATATATATATATATATATATATATATATATATATATATATATATATATATATAAATTATTTGTAAAATAGTAGGAAAATCCCAGCAGAGGGCTCAATTAATTAAGAGAATCAGAATTAAGAGCTTAATATTTATTTATTAACACAGAAATTTAATGGGCATAAAAAGTAATGACTCTCTATGCTGATGAGAGCCAGCGGTTTTACCTTCTGTGCTCGAAACCATTGATCCATATGTTGTATTAAATTTCTGTATTAATAAACAAATATATATATATATATATATATATATATATATATATATATATATATATATATATATATATAAATTTTTCGTGGTACAAAATTTAATTAAAGCAAGGAAAACAGACGTTTGTGACATTTTTTGGGGTGGAATGAAATTGAAAAGTATAAAAACGAGAGGAAATAATTTTTTAAAAATTCATGAATATACTGATCTTGCTTTCGTCGACACCCATCACAGTATCTATGTGGAAATAATTCAATACGACTAAAAACTTAAAAAAGTAGAATGAAAGCCAGTGACAAGTTTAGGAGAAAAAAAATTGGGGGGGGGGAGGGTCACAAGTTGATCACATTGAGTCCTAAAAGCCACTCCCTTTGTTTACAAAGGGAGGGTTTGACTGACTTGATATATATAGCTTCCAGGACTTTGAGGTGGAATAAAGGATGTGATCTACTTATGACAGAAAACCAGTCACTAGTGTAAGTCGACGCACATTCGGCGCTATTTATAATATGGTCAGCAATAGCTGACCCGGATGTGTTGACTAAATTATTTAAATTATTTAGTCGGCCCCGGCGTATTGCAGGGAGGATGTGTTGTTTTATTCTGGATTCAAACCTTTGCACTGTCTTCCCACGTATACGGCATCGCACCGACATTTAAATTGATAAATAATATTACTGATATGTTGGGGTGGGAGAACATCCTTATGAATAGATTTGAGCAAAGGTTGAGCAGAAAAAACAATTCTAGGATTAGATGCCTGGTAACACCGATGCACAGCTACAGAAATTTGGTTAGAAAATGTTATGCTAATATTACCCAACCAAGGTAATCTGAGGTACGCCGGACATTTTGGAGGACCAAAAAGTTTAGGCTTATAAAAGTGAGTGATCTTAGTAACGATATTAGAATTAACAATATCGAGAGGGTAACCATTTTCAATGAGCACCTCTTTGATAAATTTAATCTCCGAATCAATCAGGGATTCAGAGCAAATCTTTAAGGCACGATGAACCAAACATTTAATCAGATTTATTTTTCTTTGTATGGAACAAAAAGAGTCCCAGTGACAATATAAACCAGTAAATGTAGGTTTGCGGTAAACAGATGTTAGAAACAATGAATCAGATTTATGAACTAATACATCCAGAAAAGGAAGGGTGGAGTTGTGTTCCTTCTCACAAGTGAACTTTAAGGCTGGGTGTAATTGATTGAGTGTATTAAGGAATAATATGGAATCTGACTCATTGTTAAACACGCAAAATGTATCATCTACGTATCGGAAATAAGTAAGTGGTTTAGTGATACGGGCCAAAAGATTATGCTCGTGAAAACCTACGCAGATATTGCCCAACGCAGGACCAAGGGGTGACCCTCTAGAAATACCGTCGATTTGCTGATACATGACATTATCAAAACTGAATTCGACAGACATGATAGCAAACCGCATTAGTTCTACGAAGACCTCCTCAGAGATAGTAGGACCAACTGAGAAACCACGATATAGTACATCAGCACAATATCGATGGTTTCTTGTAAGGATACCTGGCTTCACCACCTTGAAGTGCATCTTTCTTAGCCTTTACCATCCTTTTTTCTTCCCAACCTCATTAGCTACTCAAGCTCTTAATCTCTCAACCGCCTTTGGAATGGCATATAACTGCATCCGGTGGTGATTTCGCCCATTAGTGGTAGTACATACCAGGGCCCGATCTATGGATTAAATAGAAACTATCATTTAAAGACTTTACGTTTGGTTTGCATATGGAATTAGTGAATAAGCATGTAAACAGATTAACTTAACATGATAACAAAAACACATCTCTAAAGTCAACCGATATTTCGGTCGTGAAACCGACCTTAATCTGTGAGGTTAAGGTCAGTTTCACGGCCGAAATATCAGTTGGCTTTAGTGACGTGCTGTGTGATTATTTGAACTAGTCTGTTCGATGCTTATCCATAAATCCATATACTAACTATTTCATTTTATCAGAAATTTTATTTCATGTGTTAAGCTTCATCGGACTATTTATTTACAAAATGTACGCCGACGAAACAAATGAATCTACAAACCACGACACAGCGGCATGCCATGAAACACAACAACAAAACAACCAAATAGTGAAACAGATAGATAGATAGAGATGTAAGGTGAGTCGGAGAGATAGATAGATAGATAGATAGATAGATAGATAGATAGATAGAGATGTAAGGTGAGTCGGATAGATAGATAGATAGATAGATAGAGATGTAAGGTGAGTCGGATAGATAGATAGATAGATAGATAGATAGATAGATAGATAGATAGAGATGTAAGGTGAGTCGGAGAGATAGATAGATAGAGATGTAAGGTGAGTCGGAGAGATAGATAGATAGATAGATAGATATGTAAGGTGAGTCTAAGAGATAGATAGATAGATACATAGATAGATAGATAGAAAAATAGATAGAGTAATAGATAGATAGATAGATAGATAGAGATGTAAGGTGAGTTGAAGAGATAGATAGATAAATACAGGGTGGGCCAAAATAAGGGTCTTATCTTTAAATTTGAATAACTTGAATTTGAATAACTTCCACAAAATAAAAGTTAAACTCACCAAACTTTATGTGTGTGTAGACTGACCCTTCCGAAATTTTTTGAAATAAACAAAACAAATTTTAGCCGAAAAACACTTCTTAAAACTTACAAAAACTAAAGTATTGTTTTTTACACTGTTTTGAGTTTTTTAAGCAAAAATAATGTTTTCTAAATGAGGGTACGTCCCTTAGGGCTAATACGGCTCATGCTTGCTTCGGAAGGGGTCCTTTACTTATTCTAAAAAAAAAAAAAAAATCAATAAATAAATAAAAAAGTTATGAATTTTTAAAAATAGGACCCTTATTTTTGCCCACCCTATATATATATATATATATATATTGATAGATAGATAGATAGATAGATAGAAAAATATATATATATATATATATATATATATATATATATATATATATATAGATAGATATATATATAGATAGATAGATAGATAGATAGATACATTAGGAAACAGACTAATAGACAGACAGAGAAGATGGAAGGAGAATAAACAAGGAGGGGGATAGAATTCTTTTCAATGTTTTGAAATTCTATATGACTCATCCGGGTCGCACCCCGCCCTTTTAGCGTCATCCCGACCGTCACCCATCGCTTTTATAATCGTCCTAATTCCGGAAAATTACGACAGGAGGTGATCGTCGCTATGGGAACTTTAAAACGATAACGTTGTGCTAAACTAATGCAAAGCACCCATTTATTTTTTCAGACTGATTGCTTTTACAATTAAACTTTTAAAGTGATTATTTTAAGAAATGAGTAATGAGTTATTACAAAACTCGCAGGAAACACGTTTGTCACAATTTATCTAAAGACAAGAAAACAAAAATGTGACCTGTTGGGTCACTCGTTCAGCTCGGTGTAATTTTTTTATTGAATCAGGAAATGTGAGTTTGCAAAAAAAGTCAAATATACAAAGTAAAACGACAAAATAAAAATTAGCATCTTTTTGCTTGCTTTATATCTCTCTTTCTTTCTCTCTGTCTTTATCTCTCTTCCTCTCCCACTAATGGTTAAATAGTATTACTGCAAGTGCTACTATTCCCTTTTGTTTATAATGGACTATTCCAATCTTTTCATTTTTCACTTTATTTATTACCTTGAACAGGAGAGAGAGAGAGAGAGAGAGAGAGAGAGAGAGAGAGAGAGAGAGAGAGAGAGAGAGGTGATAGAAATTTAATAAGAGATGAGTCACTTGACTGTTATTTGTAAATTAGGGCTATTTCGAGCGATAAAATCGAAGAATTTAAAAACATAATCCAATCACAAACCTGAGGAATATTTTAGCATGTATTTTGTGGGATTAAAATATATAAGAAAAAGCCGTAGGGAAATAAACGTTGATTAACTCAAATTCAGTAGAATAGACGGTGGTTAAGTGGATATCGACACGGACTGAAGACCTGGGTGTTCCAAGTTCGAATCCAGTCGGTTCCACAGTACCACTTTCACTTAGGGATGTTGGCAACCTTCCCGATGTCTTTCCAGAAAGATTTCTAACTAGAAAAACATCGGGGAAACTAATGCCAACACAAGAATCATCTGCTTCACACGAAAGAAGTAAAATAACAGATAGGTGTAAAGTTGTAGTTGTGACTGTTTATTTGTTCAAAAACTTGTGGAGCTTTAGAAATAGATACCACAAGCATACATATTCTGAAATTCATTCTCCATGGATAAGTATATTTCATTTTGATCAAAAACGCTACAACATTATTATTATTAAGCTACACAGAGGCTCCCGCGTTTCATCCCCGGTGGAATCTGCAGGCTAAAATGCATGGAGTTATTTTTGCCGGGTGTTTTTATATACACGGCTAGCTAGTTAACCAATCAGATTCTTTGTTGTTCTCTCAGCCAATTGTTGGGCTTCCCACGAACAAAGGTGTGGTTAGTGTTACTTCCTATATCCTGTTCTACATGTTAACACACTCACACTCTAGAATTCTTATCGGCTTTTGTCATTGTATCAACTTCACTCTTGACAAAACTCCCGTAACAGTTGGGCGAAACGTTACACTGGACTCTTGAAGTTTTAGAACTTCCGATTTCAATTTTATCTCATACGTATATACATATATATAGTAAGCTATGAAAATATATTTATGGCAATTAAGCTATACAGAGGCTTCCGCGTTTCATCCCGGGGGAATCTTCAGGCTAAAATGCATGAAGTTATTTTTGTCGGGTGTTTTTATATACACGGCTAGTTAACCAATCAGATTCTTTGTAGTTCTCTCAGCCAATCGTTGGGCTTCCCACGAACAAAGGTGTAGTTAGTGTTCCTTCCTATATTCTGTTCTATTGTTCTGTTTTCTATAGATTGTCCTGTGTAGCTTAATTGCCATAAATATATTTTCATAGCTTACTATCAAGCTCTACTTACGTATCGAGCACTGAAAATTGATACATAAAAAAAATTATATCTCCTTATAAAATTGTATGTGCATACATGAAATAGTAATATATATATATATATATATATATATATATATATATATATATATATATATATATATATCATTAAATATTACAAATGACTTTTGTCTGCATATCTTTTCTTTGTTTCTTTCAAAATTCCTGATTTATTTTCGAGTTTCGGGCAGAATTATTTTATGTACACGTAGTTTACCCTTGAACTTTCGGCTTATTCCGGAGCCATCTTCAGTGGTGGGTATCAAGTGAAGAACATGTATTTTTATATATTTAATGGTGGTTTTAGCGGGAATCGTGTGATTGGTTGTAGTATTAATAGAAATAATATACAGACACACCTTATCCGCAATATTTTTTTATTTTTTATATTTTATATAAATAGCTCCAGACGAGGAATTAAGACACTTGATTTAAGGAGCTAATATATATATATATATATATATATATATATATATATATATATATATATATATATATATATATATATATATATATATAACTTCAAGGTAACAAACTAGCCGACGATAAGTGTTTGATAGATAAATTCCAACCCAAAAATTGGATTTATCGCGTTTTGCGTCCAGACTCTCCATATATATATATATATATATATATATATATATATATATATATATATATATATATATAAAGAGGTGTACTAAAAGCGAACTTTTAAGTTTACTAACAATATTAAGAAACACCCAGATATAATTGTCCCAGCGGATAAAACTAAGAATTTTTACAAACTGAAATATAGTCAATACAAATCCTTAATCTACAAAGAATTAAATAAATCTTACAAAAGCACATCTTACGATACCCTGGCTAGTATAAACAATGAGGCTAAATCCATACTAACATCTTTGAATGTCCTCAACTACGCAGAAATTTTAACCCCTGCAATACCTAGATTTACTTTGAAGGACCACAAAAATAATTTCCAAGAAAACCCTACCATCAGACTAATATGCCCCTCTAAATCCGACCTAGGCATCATAAGCAAGAAAATCTTGGATAGAATTATCCCTACCTTGAAAGAAAAAATTCGTTACACTCTTTGGCAATCCTCTGATGAGGTTACTACCTGGTTCCTTAACCTCATTGATAAGTCTAAACCTAACTTGAACTTCATAACATTCGACATTAATAATTATTACCAATCCATTTCCCCTATCTTACTTAACAAAGCATTAATCTTCGCCAAAAATAATTCTGACATTACTGACATAGAGATTAAACTAATAATATTAGCCAGAAGATCCCTACTAGAATTTGATAATAAGCTTTGGACTAGGAAGGACACCCCCAATAACTTTGACATTACCATGGGGGCCTCAGACTCTGCCCAGGTCACTGACCTGGTAGGTTTGTACTTGATGAGAGAATTGGGGTTTAATTTTGGACACTTACAGGGTGGGTTGTATAGGGACGATGCCCTGTTTGTATCTGGGGAGAGATCGAGACAATATAACAACACTATCAAAAACCTGCATAACTTCTTTAAAAACTTTGGTTTGACCATTACAGTGGAACCTGAGAAAAGAATATCCAACTTTCTTGACCTTACATTAGATCTTAACTCGGGAACCTTCTCCCCATACCATAAACCTAACTTAACCCTTTTCTACGTACATAGCCTATCTAACCACCCTAAATCCATCATAAACTCAATAGTCCCCTCAGTATCTAATAGAATCTCTAAGCTATCTGCGAATAAATCTATCTTTGATCAAAATTCTAGCTTTTACAATAATGCTTTGCTTAACTCAGGCTACCATCACAAAATTAAATATAACTGCAACCCCCTTACTCAAGTTAACAAATCTTCAGGCATTATTACTCACAACATGACCACACACAGAAATAAAAAGTTTAACTCATCAGCACCTAAGATAATCAAAACACACTCTAATAAGCCCATAGGAACTAAAGATATTGATAATCGGGTAGACCCACATTCGCATAAACAAAGAAAAAAACTTAGAAGAAAGAATAACATTTGGTTTAATCCGCCTTTCAGCAGTAATGTTAAAACCAATATACCTAAAGAATTTTTCCAAATCTTAGACAGATCTTTTAAGCATCCCCACAGATATAGCACTATCCTTAACAAAAATTCTATTAAAATATCATACTCTACTATGCCCAATATTGAACAAACTATCATAACCTCTAACAATAGGAAAATCAAACATATCCAACAGCAACCACCCACCACATCCCTCACCACTTGTAACTGCCGTAAACCTAGAGATTGTCCCCTTAACAACAACTGTGTACAGAAGGACGTAATATACGCTTGTACTGTTAAACAATTCCCTCGCTCCACCAATGTTGTGAGTAATCACAGTTCCCATTCTCCACCCGAACTCCGGATCTTCCCGCAACCCCAATCCGCTTCTACTCTAAACTCCCGCTTATACAGCCATACCTCTAACCAAGCACCCCCAATAATAAATAGTGCTCATGGGCCAACTCACATTTCCCCCATATCCGCTCCACCCCACTTCTCCAAACAACTTTCCTCGCATAACTTGGATCTCCAAACCCAAATCTCTTCTAATACCATTAGTAATCTCAATGCAACTATAGCACCACCCTTCAAGATACACACATATATTGGGGCGTCCTCTTTCCCCATAAAGACCCGGATCTCTAACCATATATATTCCTTTAAAAATAGCAGCGATAACAGCACAGGCACTTCACTTTCCAATCTAATTAGAAACCTCAATCTCAAAAATACTCCCTATTCACTTCACTGGTCAATACTAAAAAAGTCCAAATCTTATACCCCTGGAGCATCCCATTGCCAACTTTGTACTCTGGAAACCTTTATGATAGCTACTGCTACTAAATCTAAAAATATTATTAATTCTAAGAATGAACTTATCTCCAGTTGCAGGCATAAACGTAAATTCAGGTATAGCAACCATAATAATCCCCCAGATACCCCTCCTCCATTTGATTAAATACCCTCCCTTCATCTCGGATTTTCCCTCCTTACATCTCGAAACCCCTTTCTGATAGTTCTAATTCCTGTTGTTCTTTAATCTCTACTTATATCCCTCTCATCCCTTTAACCTTCTCTTAACTTAATAAATTACCCATAAACTTCGTTAGCTTCGCATTTCCCTTAGTTTTAACACCTTTCTTCCATTACCCCCTAAATCTTTCCACTTAACCTCCTTAACTGTATAACTTTATTTGGCTTTCCATTTTCTTTCCCGTTTAACTTCTTTTAATGCATTCGTCCGCTTCCCTGCAGCACCTCCATTCTTCATTCTTTTCCCTCTCAACGTGATAACTAACCCACTCTATTCATATTATATCCTAGCCCTTTTATTTACTTGTTGATTAGCCTTATCTACTCCATATCCCATTTGCACACCTCGATATCGAACTCCTTACTGCTTCCACTGTGCACTCTAATTATTCTTCCCCTCCTGTTTTTAATTCTTCTCACTTTTTTAATAGCCTCGATTATTCCCCCCTTGTTTTACCTCGCCCTTCGCACACCTCTCTCAAACTACTCAACCCCCAACCCGCCCTAGCTCTACATCTTTTAACCCCTATAGTATTTACTTGTAACTGCGATCTCCACTCTCCCTATGGCTTAATCCTTTGTCACTTTTTTAACCTTGTATATCTCTTACCTCTTCCGGCCTTCACTAACCTATGTAACAATTTTCTTAATTAACCTCCATATAACTTTTTTTTAAATAAAATTTCAAAGTTTATATTTTCCCATATCTATTTGAACTAGCATCCCGTAACTGCTTATTTACTTCAACCCATAATTTTTTCCACCTTGGAGACTCCCATTCCGGATATCCTCTCTAGGTCTTGTTTTCCTTTTTCTTTTTTCTTTTTCCTTATTCTCATTTTCATTCTTGAGCTCCAATCTTATCGACTTTTCCCTCATTCTATTATTAGTATCTTATTTTTAATTTTTTAATTTTTTAATTTTTAATTTTTTATTTTTTATTTTTTATTTTTTATTCTTTCGGTCAATCCTCAATTTTCCCTGCGAGCTTAAGACTAATCTTATTATCTATTTTTCATTCTTTATTCTTTTATTTTCTTATTTCTACTTTTTATACTATTTTTATCTTTATTTTTTATCTTTACTCTTTTAATTTTTAACTCATTTTCCTAGTCCTACCCTTCGTATATATTTTGCCTCATTGTTCATATCTAAGGTCATTTGATTAAACTTCTAAACCCCCGAACTCTGTTCTTATACATATTCTGATATTTTAACCCCTTATCCTAACATTCGTTAACTTACCCCCACTCCTTTCTTCCCCTTTTCTATTTGAATCCTAACTTCCAATTTCAACTTTATGTTTCACCCCCCCCCCGACTTTCACACTCTTAGTTTTATCCGCATTCCTTCACCGCATCGCTCCCTTTCTCCTCCCCCCTCTATTTCCTCGTACCCGTCCCTTTCTCCTCCCACACACCTCTTACCCGTTTCCTCCCTTGCCCATTGGTCGCATATTATATTCCTGTTTTCACTGTCTTTGCTTTTCTTCATTTATAGCCGGCTTTCTCAACTGGGCAGACTTTAAATATTCTCACTGCCCCTTTTTTCCACTTTAAAACACTTTCTTTTGTCATCTCTGCCCGGGAAGTTTCTTTAATGGCGAATATTTTACATCTTAATCTCCTCTGACGCCTGCCTGCATCATCGAATGTACCTCTTATTGGACTCTTTACCCTTCTTGGATCTTCTATTTTCGCCGTACCTGAAGTTGTGGCTTCTTGGATTTTAACTTTGAAACTTCTCTCATTACTTCTCGTGCCTCTAACGACCTACCTATCTACATCGTATCCTCTCCGCTGGACTCTTCGACACCGGACTTTTTGGCAATCGGACATTTGCTTGCACCCTGGCACAGTTTTGCCCTACGTTTCTTTCCCTACAACTTTTATTTTATTTCATTTTTTCAAATTTTAAATCTTGGCCATTGCCAACTTATCTATCCCAGCGACTTCCTCTGATGATAAGATTTTGATCTTTGAAAAGCCTGGCTTAAGGAAAATTTAACTTGAATAAATTGCCTTTTTGCGGAATATACCTTGCTTTGAACTTTTGAATTGAATTTTGATTTGGCTTTTGCTTTCTCTAATTCCTTTCTATTCTCCTTCATTATATATATATATATATATATATATATATATATATATGTGTGTGTGTGTGTGTGTGTGTGTGTGTGTGTGTGTGTGTGAAAAGACAAACGGAAAACAGGTTAAATGCAGGAGAAAAACAAAAACAAGAGATTTGACCAGTTTCGTTCGTATTAACGAACGTCTTCAGAAAAAGTGAAGATTTGGAAACGAATATATATATATATATATATATATATATATATATATAGTAAGCTATGAAAATATATTTATGGAAATTAAGCTACACAGAGGCCCTCGCGTTTCATCCCCGGGGGAAATCTTTAGGCTAAATTATATCTCTTTATAAAATTTTATGTGGATACATGAAATAGTAATTATATATATATATATATATATATATATATATATATATATATATATATATATATATATATATATATATATATATATATATATATATATATATATATATATATATATATATTATATATATTTATATATATATACATATATATATATAGTAAGCTACACATAAGCCTCCGTGTGTTATCCCGGCAACAAATCATTAGCCTGATATTTTTCAGCAGCCGTGAAACATGCAGGCTTCTGTGTAGCTTACTTTCCATATATATATTTCAATACTACTATCTCACTTACTGTTTCATTTTACTTCAGTCGAAGTTCTCAGAAATCAAGGGCCCCCTTCCTGGGGCTAACACTTGATCTCTATATGAGATACATAGATACCCGAATATTCTATTAAAATTCTTCTTTTATTTCTCAAACATTGAGTTAGTAAAAAAGTTAAGAACAATACATTTCTTCTCTCCCCAACTGACCAGTCAAGTATGTCATAGTATATCTTTCCTGTGGTCTGTTGGTCTTACCGGATTCGCAGGACAAGAATTCATCTAGTCTGGTGGAGTATCCAGCTACGTGGTGTTACTTGAGGTAACATCACTAAGAGAAGATGCACTATTCCTCGTATGAGGTGATCTTATTTGTGCTGTATGTAATTTTGGATATTTTGTCAGGGTTTACTTGTAGGGGTAAGTATGCTCATGTCAGATTGTCCTGACAAACCCTTGTACAGAGAGACCGAAAACGCTCGAGGATAGTGTCTAGTAGGTAATTCAAACAAATATGTGTGTGTATATATGACAAGAAAAATGTGAATCGTAAGGTCACTCATTTAGCTTAGGTTAAATAGTTTTAATCAGATATAAGTTAGTTGTTAAGCCAGTTATTTAAAAAGTAATAAAAAGACAAAATCCAAAATTAGTCGTTCTATTCTCTCCCTAGCTCTCTCCTTATTTCTCTCTCTTTTCACTTCATCTATGTGCTAAATCCAAGATGAGAACAGTAGTTCGATTAATCCAAATAATACAAATTATCAAATCTCATCTACAAAAAAATCGGAACAGGCAATAATATTCATTTTATACGAGTGATTGAACACGTTGCCATTTTAGGAGGAGAATTCATACCTTCCCCAACAGTAATGGTGTGTAAATAACTACGATGGATCCGACACGATTTGAACACTACATGGTGTGTTTCGTGGGCAGCCACTGTCTACATCAGACCAAGCAGCTTCTTCGTAGTTTAATAGCTCATTGTTATGTAGTTGCTATCAAATCTAGTCTATACACCTGCATGCCCGCGCGTGTGTAGATGTGGCCTGTTTGGTGCGGCCTCTGTTATCCAATGTCAGGTGTGACTTTAAAATAAATCAGATAAGACTACGATGGGGGCGGCTACCTCTTTCACGGCCAGGTGTGCGCGTTTGTGTGCCGGTATCCCAGTTGATTGCATGCTCTCCGATCCCGCGTTCTTTCACGAGCGTGTGTCTCCGACTCTTACTCTTTCTATTTTTCCCATTTCACTTTTTCTATCGCTTTCTATTATTCATATTTCTATCTTTCTCTTTCCATCTCTTTCTATTTCTCTCTCTCGCTCTCTTTCTCTTTCTTCCTCTGTCTCCGTCTCTCTCTCTCTCTCTCCCTCCCTCCGTCTCTCTCTCCCACGGTCTCTCTCTCTACTATTGCGTGATAATGACCCTCTCCACCTTACCACTATTGTTTATTAGCGCCAGCCTTAAGAACCATGAAAAAAAGCCCTCAACAAGCGGAGGACGTTCAAAGAAAGAAAGCCATTCGGTTGATGTGAGGGTGTGGGTTGGGCTCTTTTAAGAGGCAGATACTGGTCGCGTCTAGAGAAATATACGGGTACGGGGTGGCGAAACTTGCGTATGTGATTGTTTGTACCCCTGCGCACGTGCGCGTGTGTACGTGTAAACCAGTAAATTTGTGTGTGCGTGGTAGAAAAAAAAAAGAAAATAAAAAACAGGAGATTGAGTGGGACGATGTTTACGAGAAAGAAAAAGGTGAGGTTAGAAAAAAAAAATAGATTTAAAGTTTGAAAATTTAAAAAAAAAAAAAAAAAAAACCCGTGCAGCAAAAGATTAAAAAAAGAGCTAATCTATTAGATCTATTATATAAAAATGTGGTCGTCCGTGTGTCAGTCTGCCTGTGCGTGTGTGTTTCCCGCTAAAAGTAACAAAAATGCACCTTCCCAAACCTTAAACTAAGTGAGGGGATTATTTTAAATTAAATGTATATACGAAACTGATCTCCACTCTAAATTCTAAAAACAAGCGTTTTTTCATCTTTCTGCCAAGTGTGTAATACGTTATCGCCTAAAAAGAAGAATCTATTTTTTGTTTTGTGGAAGTTGGGTTGATTGAACAGAAGATGAGCACGTCTTTCGAAAAATAATGAACATGGTTTTGATTTTTTGTAAATTTTTTGTTATTATCGCTTTAGATAATTACTGGTAATGTCGACAAAACTATTTCATATATATATAAGAAAATAAGACAATCAAATTATAATCGAATAACAGCAAACAATTATTTATTTTGAACTGTGTAAAAATATAATTAAGCAAATTAGGTAAACAAAAGATTGTATTTGCAACTTTGCTTGACTATAAATAAAGTATTTCAAAAGAAGGTTGTGTAGTATCTGTTCCCCATAGACTGGTATTGTCTTGGCCTTCGGGGCTTGATTTACGCCGGTCTATGGGATTGTCCTGTGCAGTTCTAGGAGGTCCACTCTCCCAGGCTTCGCCTCCCCTCTTTGGGGAGGAGTAAGTTTATTGCTTACTGTCTGAGGCGCCCCTACCGGGGAATGCCGACGGGGCTGCCCAGGCAATTTTTAAATGGCCAGAGTGCTCACCTCTCGAGCGCTGGCTTTTACCCCACTTTCTCGACCCAATCTGTGGTCACATCTTACTTGTGGGAGTAAGATAAAACTGGCCTTGTGCCTAACTCCTGGGGAGGAGTAAATACCTTGTGTATTAATTATCAAAGTTAGAGTAACCTGTTTTGATTGCAATATAGTAGTGATAAATAAGAAAATATTTCGCATACATTCAAGAAGATTATATATATATATATAGATTACTTATATACAATATATTATATTATATAAATAGATTATATTATTTATATATTATATATTATATATATATTTTATATTATATAGAGATATTATGTACTATATTATATATATATATATATATTATATTATTATTATATTATATCATATATATGTATATAATATAATATATATAGATTATATACAGATTATATATATATTATATAATATATATTAAATATTATATATATATATTAAATATTATATATGATATTATATGTTATATATATATTATAAATTATATATATATCATATATATTATAAATTATATATATATTATATATATTAATTAAAATATATATTTTCATAATATAAGATATATATATATATATATTATACTTTATATATTATATATGATAGTGTATATTATATATATATATTATATATTATAATATTATATATCATATATATTATATTATATATATTATATATATATTATATATATATTATATATATTATATACATTAGATATATATATATATATATTATATATATTATATATATTATATATGTTATATATTATAAAATATGAAACTAAAAGTATACTTTTAGTAAATAGAACCTATAGTGAAATAGTTTAAGCCCAATATACGAGATAGAGCAATTATAACGATAGATGAAAGAAGAGGGATAAACATGTACGAATGACAAATTTATTTCAACATCGATTGTTCAATGCAAGGGGTACTCGGTAAAAACATGTTTATTATTCTTTCTTTAAGCCAAGGCTTTTCAAAGATAAAAATCTTATCATCAGAGGAATTACATAGATAGATAAGTTCTCGGTCCACGGAAGTATTTTAAAATGGCCCGAATTCTCAAAATTACTTCCGAATAAGTGCGTTATACCTACGATTGAACTAAAAATATTTCTATTGGATCTACTTAATTCTTGAACTTTTTCAATGTTGCCTTCACGAAAACCCTTTTTTTCCATCTTAAAATCTCCTTTCACTGGACACCTTATCAACGGGCATTTACCAACTGGACAGACCCAATAGCTTTTTACACGCACATTCTCACTCTCCATTACTTAATATTTTTTCAAACTTTGAATTTTGGCTTTTCCACTGCCAACTTATCTATCTATGTAATTCCTCTGATGATAAGTTGAAATAAATTTGTCATTCGTACATGTTTATCCCTCTTCTTTCATCTATCTTGTTATATATTATATATATATATTATATGACAGTATATATTATATATATATATTGTATATTATATATGATATTATATATTATATTTCATATGTATATTATATTATATATTATATTTCACATGTATATTATATTATATATTATATTTCATATGTATATTATATTATATATTATATTTCATATGCATATTATATTTTATATTATATTTTATATATTATATTATATATGATATATATTATATATATTATATGTATGTTATATTATAAATATCATAAAATATACATATATTGTATAGATATTTTATAATATATATATACATTATATGTATATATATATTATATTAAAGAACAGGGAAATAAACATCGTATCTATACGTTTTAGTGAGTACCTATCATTAAATAATTGATGCTCGATAAACGAGATAGATCAATTATAAAGACAAGTAAAATATGAAAATAAAGTAATTTGACGATTTGGCGCAGATCTTTCCCGGATTTACTTTTTTTTAAATTTGTTGCTGCAATTTTCATGGCGCTTTCAACGGTGAACTATTTCATATAGTTTCAGTTTCTTCCTTTTTGACATTTTCTATAATTAAAATCCAATCTTTTCTGTAATATTTGTATAGAAATTCAATTTCTTGTGATGAAAGAAAAAAGAAAAATTAGTATAATTCCTGAGCACTAATGAAACACGAATATAATGAAGGAAGCCTGCCAAGCACTAATAAATCATATGTGTTCGAAAAGAAATGATGATATTCACAATAGTTAAAGTATTACATATTACATTGATTTCTTTTTAAATTACTACATAATAACGTTGGATTAAAAAAACCCGGGCAATAGTCTTCACTTCCCCCTCTCTCTCGTAGGCAAAAGTTTAACAATGTAAAATAAAACTTGTGTGAGTCGACTGGGATAGAACGCTAAACCACTCGATCTTTGATGTACGTCGCTAACCTCCTGGCCACGAACGCGAGTAGAAAAAAATATGGTACTTAAACTAAGCCTGTTGCTACCAGGCTTTTTATTTTACGATCCGCCAGAAGGCGACCAACTGTAAGGTTCACCAGTCACATATTTTGGGTCATTTCTATACGAAAAAATCGATGTTTTTCTTCCAATTTTTGGATTCAGGAAACGTCAACTTTATGTACTGTCGAGTAGCCTGGCGTATAATGACTTGTTTCGGAAGTCGAGTCGCTAAACTAATTGTAGCCGCTATGTTTAATAATGGAACAATGTAAAAAACTATGTTCGTTGATTGAATACTCTAAAAACCGGAATGAGTATAACTGTATACATAATAGGTAGGCATAACGTAATCTGATATTCTAAAAAATCAGCGGAATTAGGAGCGCCTATTAAATGTGTGCGTTATGTGCGTAATAGGTTTAGTAGCCTGTGATGTATGTGGTTATTTTCCTGTTCTTGACAAAGGTACAGGGGTAAAATCGTATAGAAGATTATAAGTATATTATATACTATATTATATTATATATATATATATATTTTATCATATCCATATTATATATATTGTTATATACATATATTATTTATATATTTTATATATATATATAATATACATATTATTATATACATATATTATATATATATATTATATTATTCATATATATATATTATGTATATATATGTATATTTCATATATTATATATATATTATTTCATGTATTCATATATAATATATAAAGATATAATATATTTTGTATCAATTCTTAGTATTGTTTTCAACAATGCTCAATACGTGAGTAGATCTAGGTAGTAATCTATGAAAATATATTTATGACCATTAAGCCACGCAAAGTCATCTGCGTTACATCCACATAGAAATCGTCACGCTAATGTGCATGAAATTTAGCCTGACGGTTTGTTACGGGGATGAAACGCAGACGCGTCAGTGTAGCTTAATAACCATGAATATATTTTCAGAACTTATATACAGGGTGTCTCAAAAAAATGTACTCACTCTTAGAATTACGAGACGTTTGCGAATCCCTTGGTGCGCGTTATCAGCTTTGTTTGAACAATAATGGTCATCAGTTTGAACATTTGCGAACATGATTCTTCAATTACATCTGTCTCATGTATTCGATGCTATTTCATTTCACTCTATGTTCATAAATAAAAGTTTTCTCGTCATTCTACGAGTGAGTACATTTTTTGAGACACCCTGTATATTATACGCATTTTATTATTACGGAAATCGCTCCGGTAAAGGCACGAATACACCACATTTGAGGAACTATAATATACTACTTAAATGTCATAAACTAGCAAACGATAAGTGTTAGATACATAGATTTTGACTCAGTTAACAGCAATTCTCCCGCCTTTGTCAGAAACATCGATCATGGAATGTGAGAACTAAAGGACAAAATAAGGGACGCGAGAGTAACGAGGCTACCGAAAGTAATTTCAAGTTAAACTTTCTTCTCTTTTTGATATATATATATATATATATATATATATATATATATATATATATATATATATATATATATATATATATATATATATATATGTATGCATGTTATATATATATATCTAAATGAATAAATTCAAAACATTTTTTAGATTTATCCGAACTATATTCATATCAAAACACCTTACCTGTACCTAACTCAATCATACACTAAAATATTTTTACGTGCGGTATATAAACTTACAGGAAACCTTTACTAACACACGAGGTTATAAATTATTTACGTATTTTTTTAAACATTGTCTAATAACTTCATATTCAATACGATTCACTTATTTATTATATATACAAAACACTTTTTTTGATATTAATATCTCGATTATTATCAGTACTAATATTATTTGAATATATTAAGTTTAGAATATTATTTGAATATATTAAGTTTAGAATATTATTTGAATATATTAAGTTTAGAATATTATTTGAATATATTAAGTGTAGAATATTATTTGAATATATTAAGTTTAGAATATTATTTGAATATATTAAGTTTAGAATATTATTTGAATATATTAAGTTTAGAATGCAAAATCATAAATTCCGTTTTACTTTTAGTTTTTTTTAAATTATCGGTTACGTTTTCTCACGCGTATATTTACTCATAGCAAAACTCTTGTATAACTGTAAAATATTATTTAAAAAAAGAAAAAAGTTTGCAGTAAACACAATAATTAGCAAAGTTTTTCTGTTAATAATTAAATACATGCATTTATTATTTTTTAAAATGATTTTGTTGTTGTGGTTTCTATTTACTCGCCCCCCCACCACCACCACGAGAGCAGAGTAAAGCACAATGTCAATATTTAACGTGGGGAAAATTCAGCTGCCCCAAAAGTGGCATACTGGATTGGAACAAAACATTTTATTGGCTCGGTCTAGAAGGATTTCTTTTCACCGACTGAGGACAGAAAAACTTAGTGCAGCATCAGAACACATACTATATTTTGCTCCTAGCCAAAATACCAAGGAGTTAACGTAGTGATGATGATGATGATGATGATGATGATGATGAGTTTAATATTTGTCATAAAAATGAAAAAAAACTCTTCTAATCTTTCTAAATTACAAAAATAAAAATAGATTCTTCTTTTTTAATATTCATTAAGTTTTTTTTCTTCTGTCTTTTATAATAAAGGCAAAAAGTACAAAGTAACCATTTCGAATTACTCAGTAATATAAACTTGTTTTATTTGACCAATCGACCTTAGACATTCATGTTTATTCATTTCATTATCTAACCTGTTTTTGATGTGGAATTTATTTTCATTGTTTTTATTTTGAATATCTTAAAGACCATACAAATAAATCTTTTTGGTGTTTTTCTCTTAAAATATAAAATTTGACTATGTTTATGTACAGTTAATTTCCTTAATATTGGAATATATCAAAAAACACTACGACAATCATCCTTTTCTTGTTTTCCTCCAACTTACTAAAATGTTAATTAAAACGTATGTTTTGCTTCTATAAAGAAGACTACAGCCTTAGTAATTGCTGCCCGGAGGGCGGGTAGCTTTTGCTAGTATTATATATATATATATATATATATATATATATATATATATATATATATATATATATATATATATATATATATATATATATATATATATCTTATATATATACATATATATATATGTATATATATACATATATATATATATGTATATATATGTATATGTATATATACATATATATATGTATATATATACATATATATATGTATATGTATGTATATGTATATATACATATATATATATCTTATATATATCTTATATATACATATATATGCATATATATACATATATATATATATATATGTATATATATGTATATTATATATTTCTCTATATGAAGTAGACTTGATCTTTCCTCCGTACCTTTTACGAGAGTAAGAAAATAACCACATGCATCACAGGCTACTAAACTCACCACTCTATTCATCCTATTCACTCTAGCGTGTTTCTAAGAAATATATGACTCTTTTCAACATCTAACAAAAATGCTACGTTTAGACCACAATCACAGACTCTCACAAACACATACTCCATACAAGTGGTAGTAAAAAAAATTCCCTCTAATCTTTATCTACTTCTACTCTCGCACTTTACGCCGGTAAATGAATTGCATCGGATAATTTTTAGAATCATCATCGTAAATATTTCATTTCATTTGTCTTGTAATTTCATACATAATATACAAGATTGCTAAATCAATTAATAACTGCTCCCTGATATTCCTTCAAAATTACAGGATATCTGATTGCATACACTTATTTATTGTCCGTTGTTACTTATAACTATTAAACATACACATTAACTCATTCCAGAATTTTTGGTTTACATTAACGAACTGAATAAATTCGTTCGTACATTGATTCAAAATGGCGTCACGTACTTATCAATCTTCTCAAGACAATCCATTTCAGTTGAAAATCTTCGATTGTTACACGTATACGTTCTTTTTATCAGTCATAGTTTCATACCTTAAACAATTCGGCATTTTTATCTATAACACTATCGCGGCTTATAACTGAATTTAAAACAACTCACAGCGTAAACCGAACAGCGGTTCACGGTTAAAATAACATCCAATTACTCATAAGAAATCTTATGGACACCCGTAATAGCTTTCTTTCCACGACACTGGCCAGTAATAAAAACACACACAAAACAGGTAAATTGTTTCAATTTTTAACATCCGTACTTATCGAACGTTATTCAAACAATCGCAAAACCTCAGAAAATATTCGATAATTTGGGTGATTTTTATTTTAAGTAATTTCTAATAATTTCTTTTTCTTTTCATTTTAACTTTTACCAATTATAACCATCCGCTCTCTACGCCTTTCTCTCTTTATTTATTTATTTATTTATTTACTTATTACAATTAAAAAAATAATTTCTTCTCATAATGAATAAGAAATCCTTCTTGACTGTCGCAATTTTTACTTTTTTTTCCAGTAGAAGGATTTGGTAACCCCCCCAAAAAACTATATCTCTTATATTTCTTTATTTACTTACTACAATAAACAAAAGGGTATATTTGATTCAATTTATTTTTAATTATTATTTTTTAAGTTTCAAAATATACTTAACTTTACAGTGTAGAATCTGTTACTTAATGTCTTTTCTCCACTGTCAATGAAGAAGAATTCATTCTGGACTGCAGGAATTTTTATTTTCCCATAGGAGATGGATTTTCAACACATTAAAAACCAACATTGCTTTTTATGGTTGGTAAATTCATACTACAGCATAAAACGGCCACTCCGGGCTAGGATAAAATGTGTATCAGTCTAGACGGATTTTCCTTAACTGAACTTGGAAACATTCACGCATGTTTTAGGATCACATTTATGTTTTTGGAGTGGGGAAGTGTTTTTATTATTACAAATAACCCGCTACAATCTATTTTGTTTGATTTAAAACATTGATAAATCCTATTTTAATCACCTTAATTACTTACAGGGTCCTTTTCAACTTATTTTTTTACGAATTTATACTCTGATACGGGGTCCTGCTATGTTATATAATAAGTTATTTGCATATTTATGCTGCTTATGAAGTTTACGGACCGGGCTTACTTGCCTACACACGATTAGACAAAAGGTCGGTTTTTAATGTGGGGAAAAATCCATTTCCCAAAAATTCGGACTAAAATAAAAATTGCCGCAATCTAGAAGGATTACACTCAATGGACAGATTGCAACAACTAACCATGACAAGAGTGTTCTTACTCCACGTATTGCATTGTTTCAGCTGCTGTTTTACATTAACATTGTTGAGTCTGTGTTCGCGCTGGTCAAATAATTCAAGAATTACAGATTTTGCAAGGAATTTCCTGAGTTATTCGACTTTCGCGGGCATAATATGTATGAATGACAAATCTATTTCAACTTCGATTGTTCAATGCAAGGTGTACTCGGTAAAAACGTGTTTATTTTTCTTACCTTAAGCCAGGGCTTTTCATTGAACAATCGAAGTTGAAATAGATTTGTCATTCTTTCATTTATCTTTATAATTGCTCTATCTCGTATCGTATATTGAGCTTAACCTATTTCCCTATAGGTTCTATCCTCTAAAAGTATACTTTTAGTTTCATATATATATATATATATATATATATATATATATATATATATATATATATATATATATATATATATATATATATATATATATATATTATATAATCTATTTTAAAAAATTCTTTGAGGATATTTTAAGTAGAGTAAATTTGGTATTTTCCTGAATGCAATGATTCTTGCTAAGAGTCAGATAGACAAATAAAATAGATAAAAAATGACCAAAAAACCCCATTTTACGCCCCACATTTTGATGGCCTTGTTCATAAATTGTTCAAAATTAAAATTGTAATGTTTATATGTTTTGAAAAAGAAATAATTCAAAGTGTAATATTTGTCCTGTCTCCGGTCGGAGGAAGGGAAATCTTTTTTTGACTGGAGAGAGGGGGGTTGACGAGGGGGGTAAAATAGATTGATAGGGGATATACATACATAGATAGTGATGTTACACACTTTTTTAAAGCTTCTATTTTGTTATCTATGCCCCGGGAAACTCCGGGTACCTTGCTAGTCATATTATAATGACCGTATACTTCTTTCTACTTACCTACTCACGGGGTCAGTTTACATGTGGAGAGAAGTCCAGCTTTCCCACGCTGAAGCAGGTACAACAATAATTTATCTGTATAAATCTTTCCGGCTCTCCCTGAGAAGTAAGGGAGCTTCAGGCGACATACACTAAACCCAAATAAACACATCCTTCCATTTTTGGGAAGCAGGTCATGGCAGGGAAGGTAGGAACGTGAAACCGAAGGGATAGTATATTGTAATATTAGCTAGAAGCTGAGGAAACGCTAAGGTTTCGTGCGTGTCTCTATTTATTTGCCTCTCCACGACGGAAAAGTTAGACACAAGGTCAATTTTTATGTTGGGGGTATACAGTTTCCCCCAAATCGACACTTTGCATCAGACGAAATAAAAATTGCCTCAGTCAAGATGGATTATTCACTCTCTGATCGAGGACAAAATAGATAACACACTTTGATCCTAGTCCGAAGGCCATGGAAGTCAGTAATTACAACTAGGTAATATTTTTAAGACATTAGATAATAACAGAAAAAAATTGAAACTGATAATAACAAGCCGCGCGTGCGTGCCCCCCCCATGTATGTGACTCGATGTGGCGAGTGTAAAATGCAATAAATTTGGGCAATTTGGGGCATTTTTGACCCCCCTTTGACCCCTTGGGGGCGCGAACCAGAATTTTTCTGAGGTCTAGGATGTTCATTTTATATCCAGAACAATTGCCTCTACATTTTGGCCAAGTTTCAGAAACATTGAATGGATGGATCAAACGTTATGGGAGAAAAGGGTCATTTTTTGCCATTTTGGGGGCTTTTGACCCCCTGGGGGCGCGAACCAAATGTTTTCCAAGGTCAGCGATGCTTATCTTCTATTAGGAACAATTGCTTCCACATTTTGGCCAAATTTCATAGAAATTGAATGGATAGATGAAAAGTTATGGGGCAAAAAATGTCATTTTTTGCCATTTCGGGGCATTCTGAACCCCTGGGAGACTAACCAGATTTGGTTTCAAAATCAGAGAATGTCACTTTCTAACCTGACCAAAGTTACAACTTCATGCAAAATTTCAGAGAAATTCAATGGATGGTTGCGGAGAAAAATCCGGACGGACGGACATGCCTCAAAACATAAGTCCCCTGATTTATAAAATAATAATCTGACATCCCCCTTCCAAATAATAATCTGACGCCCCCCTTCCAAATAAACTGTAGCATCAGCTTCAGCTGATATCGCACAAAATAGTCGGGAAATGTCAAGGAAAATTGAAGAACCGAAGAAAAAGATTATCATACACACCTCCACTAGAAATTCGCGAAGAATACTGTAAACTTGGGGAGACTTATTACCACTCAATTTGCAGAACGTGTCAGTTGTCGTTATTAGTTTGAAATCAATAGGGAACGGCTGTTCTGATTATGCCAAGTGATTTGCAGCGGCTCTCGGAATAGGCGAAAATGCTGAAAATCTGGGGAGACTTGATATCACTAACACTTCAGGGAACACCACTTGTTATTGCCCGTGAGCGTTCACTGATAATGACATCTGGGAAAATTCTAGCAAGATGATGATGATGATGATGATGATGATGACGACGACGACGACGACGACGACGACGACGACAACAACAACAACACGCTTAGGTAGTTCATGTTCGTACGTACGTTATCACCTTTCACACACATGAAAAAATGTGGTCGTCCGATTAGCTGGCAATAACAATTGTTTTTATGGAAGAAGAAAGTATTTTTTCTTCATAGCATTGATCCTGACAGACATTTATTATTTTAAAAGAAATACTTTTATTAAGAGTTAATTATACAGATTTATGTAGAAGGCATCGTGGAATTTCCACAGGGTTCCGCTAGTAATAATAATAAGTCGTGAGCAGGGGGAAGATGACTGGTAAGTATAGAAGACTCTGTGGATGACACACACAAAAAATAACTGGAAATTACATAAACAGGCTTATCATCGCAGCAAGTGTCATCGCCAAAATGAATAATACAGAAAACGGCATAACTGGAAACAAAAAGATGAGAAAAGAAAAAAAGGGTAGAGAAGCAGCTACATGGACAATTTATAATACTGACCATAGATGAGACTAAGGAAAACACTTGGATATGACTACGAAAAGGACACTTAAACTGAGAAACTAAATTTCTACTGACAACCGCACAAAACAACGCGATAAAAACAAGTCAAAGCTAAAATCAGGAAAACAGTAAATGTAGACGTGTGCATAGTTCCAAGTGAACTGGGAATTATGCAAACGTCTGCACTGTTAAGATGCTGCTGCTCCCAGATCAGGCTGTCTGAAGATATCGGCTTCCTGACCCAAAATGCACCAAGCATTGATGTGTTATTGTTTTTATTTTGTCTTTGCCAAACTCAATTATGTTCTGCAAAGCCAAAAACAAAAATAAAAACAATTTCCCCGCTTTCCCTTTCCCTTTCCCTGGCCCAAAACCTTTACCAAAATGACCGGATTCAGCATAAAATAACTCGAAGAGGGTTGACACTCCGTAAAACAAAACAACTTTGAAGATACACACGTAAGATAATGAAGAGTGGCAAAAATGAATCGTGGACGAGTCCATTGTGGGTGGGACGTCGAGAAAGAAAGAAAGCGACTTGATAACTGTTAAAAAGGAGAAGGTTCAGCAGTGCAAGCGAGACTTGAAAAGCGGCGGTTTCAGAAACGCGAAGAGCCGGAGCGCTTGGTGATCGGAGTATCGAAGTACCGGAAGAATGGGAGTTTACTGATGTTTATGGCATGGATGAAGCTTTATTGGCTATGGTACCCAAGCCCGTCTTGCTGTTAGGCTTTCGTGTCTGCTGACTAAAAATGCGACTGATAAACAAGTTGGTACCGTGAAGGAATCCCCTGACTTGTATTTCATCAAACAGACAATTGGAAGTGCTTGTGGAACAACTGCTTCAGTTCAGGATCGGATAGACAATGCAGAGCAAATTGCTTTCCAATCGGATGTATATATGAACAAGTTTCTAGCGGAAACCAAGTCTGTGACCTCAGCAAGAAAAAGACTTTCATGAAACAAAAGTATGACAAAAGATTTTTTTATATGTGTATGCGTAGCCGGCGTAAAACATCCGGTGATGGGAAATAAAGAAAATCAAAGTTTGTCCATATAGGTTCTGTTCTTTGTCATTCTTGTTGGATCTTACCGGGTACCCCGAAAGAACGGGTAATACAACACAGACAATACTGGAAAATAAAAATCACAAAATCCTATGAGACATGAAAATACAAACAAACTCACCTAAACAAAGAGACATGACGTGATGATGTCTAAAAAGCAAGAAAAACTTGGCATAGCCTAAATTTTACAATAGAAAAGAAAACAAAGTAAATACACGGAACTTTCCAGGGAACTAAAAAAAATATGAAGCATAAATTTTTTTTCTAAGAGCACTAGGAACCATTCCGAAAAACCTGAAAAAAAAGACTAGGAGAAATTTGAACTTAGTTTAGAGAAAATTGACACCATACAACGCACAACACTGATGAAAACAACTGAAATACTAAGAAAAATCCTCGAATGCGGAAATCAATCCACATAACAAACGAACGCTAAGCATCCACAGTTGAAATATAAATAGAACAGAAAGATAGAAAGAACATCACACGATCCCCCAAAAGTGAAACTGCCAGACACCTTCAGAAACAGGCATTTCCTCCACCCTTAATAAAACACACACATGGTGACACCAATCTCGACTGGCATCACACAAAATGGGTTTTTATCTATTTTAGCTTTAATGTAGTTCGTCCTAATCGCATTGTTCTGTGCAGCCATCAGTAATGATTCCGTTTCACTGTTCAGGTGTTTTTTTCTTAGCTATGCCCAGCTATTTTCGTGGGTTCTTCTCTTGTCATTCTTCTGAAGCGTCCATGTAGTTGTTTTTCTTCCAACTTTTCTTTTCTTGTTGTTTTGTTTCTGGTTTCGGTGCTTTCCGCGTTGCTCGCTTGAGCGGTGTATCTTGCTGCGTGTCCCCAGCTCCTTTTGTGGTGTCTTCCACACAATCTTCTATACTTATCAGTCCTCTTCCCACTTCGTTCCTTTTCATCTAGAGTATGTCTTTATCGTCTTTCAAGTGTAGTGCGTTGTGCATGATCATTCATTTTCTAGTCCTCTGGTCAAGGTGCCTGAGTTCTTCTTTGATCCAGCCTATGAATGGTCCAGATTATTTTATTAGTGTTTATTCCTTTTACTAGATTCCTGCTATATAATTTCGTTTCTATGAGTTTTCTTGTTCTTCGTAAGTATTCTTTTCCAATCTTCTCTTTTATTTCTGTAGATTTGATAGTGTCTGCTTCCAGAACTCTCAAATATTTGTAGTTATCCTGTTCGCGTAGCGCCATCATCTCCCTTTGGTTCGGGAGTTCCATGCCATCTGTCGTCTTTAGTTTCCTCTTTTCATTTCTAGTAGTGCACACTTTTCCATTCCGAATTTCATTGGAACATCTTGACTGATTTTTGCCTTTTGCAAATAGTTTCAGGTTATCCATGTACATCAGGTGGTTTATTCTTTTTTCTTTGTCTGTAAACTTGTATCCAGCATAACATTTTTTGAGTATGTACTTGAGCAGCATCATGGCTATTATAAACAGTAGTGGTGATAGGGAGTCCCTTGGAACATGCTTTTCTGTATTTTTATCTCAGCTAGGTGTTGTCCTTCAGCTGTCAGTTCATGTATCCTTTTTTCCATTACTTTATTGATAAGATTAATAATCCTGTCGGGTATTTTGTATATTTTTAGACATTCAATTATCCATGCTTGAGGGATTCTGTCGTAAGCTTTTTGTAGTCAATCCATGCCATGGATATGTTCTTTTTTCTGCTTTTTTATATCCTTCAGGATATTTTGATCGATGTATAGCAGATCATATGTTCCCTTTTTACCATTTCCGGCATCCTTTTTGTTCTTCGAGGAGTAGTCCACGATTATTCAGGGATTGGTAGATTTGTTATCTCAGTTGTGCCGTCAGGATTTTCCACATTGTTGGTAAACAGGTTATTGGTCTGTAGTTGCTTGGATCGTTCCTTTGTTGGCATCTTTTTGTATAAGCGTTGTCCTTACTTAGTTAATTCCTTTGTGTTATGTTAAATTATAATGCTTCGCTGGAGTATCTTATTAGAATATTATGAATTATCCATAGTAATTGATATTAAATGTGTTTAGAATTATTGTTATTACTATTACTCTTAATAATTTCTATTTTATTAATTATTAAATTAATCTTTATTGTTATTAAATAAATGTATTTATGTTCTATATTACATAATTTCAGTATCATTTATATATTGAAACATAAATATATGTGTAATGTTTAAACATAAAATACATAATATACATGTTCGATCTATTTTAAAGTAGATAAGTAAACATTGTTCTAAGTTTCATTCGTTTAAATTAATTATATTATCTAAATAAAAGCAAAACAACAAATTTAAGATGACAAAAATATCGTACAACATGACATATCTATATGCTGTATGAGTAATTGAAAGACAGGAAAAAATTCGCAGGTGATATAGAGATAATCTTCATTTACGTTTAAAAGAAGCACACTCATTTTACGTATGAAGTTATAGTAGATTACAATAAAATAACTTATTGATATATTAAGGAAACTTTAATTATATGTTCATATATTAAAGTTGGTTAAACATCTAGCTTGTTTATATATGGTGATTGCTTTTTCTTAACAGAAGTTTATCATCTCTGGTAGTTTAAATGTTGAATTCTCTTCGTGTTGTGCACTGTTCCTTCCGCGTTTCTAGTTGTTTTTACGCAGTGTAACTCTATTTCTATTTAAACTGTGGCTGCTTAGCGTTCGTTAGTGATGTGGATTTGTTTAGTTGATGTGCGGCCGTGCGCACGTAGGTGATTCTTAAACCCAGCTTCACCCTTACATGGACGTTCAAATATGTGACACAAAAACTTTCCTTCTGGTAAGCGGTCCTGTATTTTAATGGAGATTTTTCTAAGATTCCAGTTTCTTTTTCATGTCGTACATTAGACCTCTGTATTTCCTAATCCTTTCTCTTTCAGCTCTGTTTAATCCTGCATCATTAGGAACACTGACTTCAACTAGGGCTGTTACTTTCTTTCTTGTGTCCCATATCACGATGTCAGGTTTAACAGATATGTAGCTGTAGGGATTGTATAGTCATAGTGGATGGTGTATAAATTATTTCCAACTGTTCTTTCTGGTATATGCTCACAGGACTTGCTGCTGCACTGGATATTCAACGTTTTACATACAGTTCAGTGGAGATATTATGAATCCTAGAATGTCTTGTCAGGCCACTTTTAGATTTGCATATTAGACTACAAATATGGCAACTTAGCACTGGAGGTCGTGCCTCTTCATAAGACTGTTGATTAATATATATATATATATATATATATATATATATATATATATATATATATATATATATATATATATATATATATATATATATATATATATATATGGGAAATGAAAAAGGAAAAACCAAGAGATATTTTTTATATATTCATCAACGTTTCGTCTCTATTGTAAGACTTCCTCAGAATGATAATTTTAAGAAAAATATCATGCAAGTACATCGAAATATTGGGTTGGCATGATGGGTTGATGAGAAAAAGTAGTAGCCGTGGCTACTAAGAGCGTTAGACCAAGGTCCGGGCTGAGAGAAGTCAGTCAGTGGCAGAGAGTGAAATGAATGTGGACAGCTGTGAGTGAAAAAGGGGAGGGTGGGAGTGTTAGTGAATTTGTCTTTTCTCCTTCTCTTTCTTTTCCTTCCCTTTATTGTCATGTTCACAGCACATTTCAACACATTCCTTCTAACTCACTTATATTCACACATTCCTGACATAGCCAGCTGGTCAATACTCCTACCCTCCAAAAATTTCACACCTAACCACAACAAAATCTCCCCTCTCCCCCTCAACCATCTCACCTTTTCGACTACTTCTTTCACACTCTTACCCACTCACCCCGCCTTTCAAATTATCTTCATTTCTTCAAATCTGTTTCTAAAACTATGATACTACCTACATACCAAAGACACATAGTTCCCCCTTCCCTCCTTTTTCCCCAGTCCTTAAAATCCATGCTACACCTCACCACGACAAAAACCTCAGCACCCCCTCCCCTCTCTCCCACCCTAAGACAAATTTAATTATGTAATTAGTATAATTTTCATGATAGATCATGCTTCAGTAATGCAGAGATTTACAAGGTTTATATAAATTTGCTTTCTTGATAATTTACAATTGAATAGCATATTGTATTTGCCTACTTTTAGTGTAACCAATGTAATCAAGTCAAATTAGTGTTTATCATTATTATATGATTTGACATGCGATGCAATATTTTGTTTAATTTGTTTTATGTTGTTGCGGTTAATTTATTTACTTACGAGGAGTTTTCACACAAGTAATTATCAGTGATTGCAACCCGGCAATTGGAGTCTGAATGACGACAAGTTTCGCCAGACTTCCAGCACTCTCCACCTTTTCGATAACAATTGCAGATTATTTTACGCTGTCGCTAACCAATTGATTTATCGCTTGCAACGACCGTTTGTCTTCTTTGGAATTCTAGTAGCAATAAGCCTACTCAATGCCCCAGTACCTGTCGTCTTCTTCAATTGGAGGTCTGGTTGGTGCTCGTCCTCCTAGGTCTTTCCATCGTCCGTGACCCTTCACGACCGTGTTGTGTGGTACCAGCCGAGGTCTGTATCACCCCAAGCATGTATGTATGTGTGTATGTGTGCGTTTCATGGGGGTCAGTTGATGAGTTTTCTGACAGTTTCAGTTCCCTTGGGCTCGTGTGATTTTCTTTCTATACGTGTCTTTTTCTATTTCAAATTATTTGTGGCAGGTTAACGTACGTTGGAAATTTTGGTTGATTACCTCATTTCAAGGATTCCCCTTAAGTTTTTAGCTGTTTTCATCATCGCTGGGAGTTGTACAGTTTCAGTCTTCCATAAGATTTAATAATTGCATAAAGTATGTGTTTTTAATCGGTCCTGGCCAGTTGCATCACGCCTTGAACGATCGTCAGGCGACCTAATATTATAGTTGCCTTGTTACCGATTAAAAAGCGAATCATTTATTTAATTATATATGTATATAAAAACGTTAGACGTTCTTTAGGCATATATATATATATATATATATATATATATATATATATATATATATATATATATAAACTTTAGACATTAACACACACACACACACACACACACATATATATATATATATAGTCTAAAGAAGCTTTGAGTCATTTTAAACAAAAAAAGAAAATGCAGTTTAAATTCCCAAATATTCACAAATAAAAAAAGTGGATTCAAGTATCTAACAGTGAAACAAAAACAGGGACCTTAACTTGCGCGTGACATATCTAACGAGGATCATCAGCTGTTTACCATGTAACTGTTCCGGAAATTTCAAATGGTCAAGTCTGTTGTTCGATTCACGAAATTTATTACAATTCTTCAATCATATTTTGAATATTATTTTCTCTAATTTATATTTTAATTAGTATTTTCAGTTTTGTAGTTTCTTACTTTCTTCCAATGATGCCAAAATTAGGGAAGTACCAAGTGAATAGTGTGTTGGAATTGTTGCAAATTTTGCACATTTTGTCGCTGAACGGCAATAACACAAAGACTGTTGGAGATTCATGACTGAAACTTGGTGGACAAGTCAGACATAGACTGAAGTTTATTTGTACCAATTCTGGCTGAATTGTAGAAAAGATTGCGAATTTTAATAAACGTTTCCATGAATGGATTTCTTTTTGTACTCTGTATCTAAAAGATAGACTTTTTAAATTTTTGTACCCAAATTAAATACAAGTTGTGATTAATGGTTGCTTACATGAGTCAAGTACTTGTGATCTTCACAGGTGACATGAATTGAAACAAATACATTGAAGACATTACGAACGCTGAAGTAAAGTAGGTGGGCTCCCTCTGCCGTGCTAGTAAACTCCTCACACCTGACATTATCCTGTATCTCTACAAAGCCACCATCCGCTCATGCATGGAGTATTGTTGTCACATCTGGGCTGGCGCATCATCTACTAGTCTCTCCCTTCTTGGCAAGGCCCCCAAAAGAGTCGTCAATCTAATAGTTCCCTCACTGTCAACCAAGCTCCAGCCCCTGTCCCATTCGCCGCAATGTAGCATCCTTGTGCTTGTTTTACAAATACTTCAATGGATTATGCTCCGATGAAATGGCTACTCTGGTGCCCCCTCAACGTAAATTCACTAGACCAACTCGACAATCAGCTAAATCCGATCCATTCACTGTGGAGGTCCCCAGATGGGAGAGAGCTTCCTACTCCCATAGCTTATTTCCTTGTGCTGCTGACCTCTTGAACTCCCTGCCTGTCCCCTGTTTCCCCGACGGTACTGACATGCAGAAAATTAAAACTAATGTAAACAGACAGTTCGCTGCACAGCTCCCAATTTAGGTTGACCCCCCCCCAACCTTCTCCCTTTTTCTCAGTAACCCCTTACGTCTACAGTGGCGGTCTGCCTTGTTTGGGATGAACTATGTTAAACAAAATTATTTAAAAGATTTGCTCTCAGGTCATTGAAAATAAACCTCTCCAATATGACAACATTTGAAATGTTTTACAATTATATGAAAGCCCCTTGATCAGTTAGTTGCGAAAATCTACCAAAATCTAATGCAAATACTTTTGACCCGAATAAAATTATCTTTTGGTCCTATGAGGCTGGAAGTGTTCTTCAAATTAACACACATTTCAAATTCTCACAAATCAAATTTTATGTGTATTAGTTTTGCATAAAATTCAACAACATTTATAGAGATTCTTAAATTATTGACGATCAGAAGAATACGATGGGTTGCAGTCCAATTGATGATGGCAGTATCAGAATGCAAATTCTCACAAATAGGAAAATAAATTAAACTCCTTTGTCAATATCTAAAAATCCGTTCATTTTTATTGCACATATCTTACGAAATGTGAGATCACTTATTCTTTAAATGTTTTAAGTATTGATTACCTACCTGTACTTAGTACGGTATTCATCCTGGTCGGGTTGAACTGGTTTCCTCCGAAGCATCAAATTCATAAGTGTCCCCTAGTCGCATGTATATCCCGGTTAGGGGAGATGACAACGTTAGGTTTTTGCAACTCTTGCAGGAAGGTGTCGACGTCCTCCTATATACAGCATCTGGTAATCCCAAATGGTCACTCATCTAGTACTGACCAGGCTTAACGTTGCTTAACTTCAGTGATCTAACGAGAACCGGTGTGTCGACGTTGTTATGCCGTATAATCAAGTATTGATTTTAACTGCAAATATTTTGGTTTCTCATAAACTTTGCTGTTGCAAATCTCATGGAATATCATGGAATGTAAAAATCAAATTATATTTTGCAATCCTGATGAACATTGTTATCAGACATCGCGTCAGGTTGAAAATGTTTCTCGAATTTTCCTACATCGTTGAACTGTCATTTGAATCTTTCGATGACTGATGACATCTATAGATGTATTACGGTTCTCCGCTAACGGGATGACCAATAAACGTTTCGGTTGACATGCAGGATGATTTTTTTCCTGATACTGTTATGTTTTCTCTGTCGACGCGTTGACCTTGATAAGTGGTGAGTTATTAGTAAAAAAAAATCAATAAATAAAGAATGAATTAAAATCTGAGCGAACATGCTGTTGAATCCAAAATGATTGGAGACCCTCAACCTGCACTCATTGGAACATAAGTGGCTGGTTGGCGATCTCATCCTCGCCTTCAACACCCTCACCCTAACTCTAACCATAACCTAAACCTTACCCTTACCCTAACCCTAACCCTAACCCTGACACTGACCCTGACCCTGAATCTGACCCTGACCCTAACCCTAACCCTAACCTAACCTAACCTAACCCTAACCCTAACCTAACCCTTACTCTAACCCTAACCCTAACCTAACCTTACCTAACCTAACCCTTACTCTAACCCTAAGCCTAACCCTTACCCTAAAACCCTAACCCTAAAACCCTAACCCTAACCCTAACCCTTATTCTAACCCTAACCCTAACCCTAACCCTAACCCTAACCCTAACCTAACCCTAAACTAACCTAACCCAACCCTTACTCTAACCCTAACCCTAACCCTAACCTAACCCAAACACTAACCCTAACCTAACCTAACCTAACCCTAACGCATCAACTACAATGTGGCTCATGACCTCTTCTTCACACCATCTCCGCAGAAGTTTCTTGATGATCGTCACAGGAACTACAACTATCCATAAAGGAGAGCCGTATTTGTTTTTATCGATGTTAGACTCAACTAGAAACGCCGGCGATTCTGTCTCTGCCCGTGCACATTAAAGGGTTACCTTTTGAAGGGCGTGACTCTTCGTCACGCACTGATGGTCATTCGCTGTAGAAATGGTAACTACACACTATAGCTGCACAAAAGTGCTTTGAGACGAATTACATGATGCTGTGTGTACATGGACCAGTCGAGGACGCTTTAAAGGGTAATCTCTAAAAAGTACTATCCGTCTGCACTAACCCTTTAACCCGTTACCTGCTGAATAAAAACCAGGAAAAAAATATTTCCAGGTATGACATGCCGTCAATTTGGGAAAAAATGACTCACAATTTGTAAAAAAAAATAATTAAACTTATTTGTTTCATAAGTTTTGCAAATATAAAATAAAAATACTTCAATTAGATTTTGAACCAAAACAATCAACATTTGTGATATTTGTTGACTTTATTCAAGTAGTAATAATCGCAGGGGGGATTAACTCATGCTTTACTTATTTATACTGATTTTAGCACGCAAATTCAAAATGTGCTTTTTCTTCTTTACCTTAGAAAATTAAAAGGAGAACCCTTTCTCAGTTTAAAAGAAAAACTATAAACAAATCTTTTTTACACAAACGAAAGAGAGGAAAGCACAGCTGCAAATTCGTATTTCTCTTCTCCTTTTCTTCTAACGAAAGAGGTCATTCCGCCCCCCCATTTACCCCTTTGATATATAAACAGCTTCCCCCTCTTTATATCTAAGGCAATCACTAACAAAAAATATCCCCTTGTTTGAATCACACGCCTGATCCTATTTTTTGTCGCAAGTACGTATGTACTTAATACATAAAAATAAAATAAAATAAGTAAATAAAAAAAAATTTAAATAAAAAAATAAATAATACAAATGTGTCAATGTCAATACGCTCACAAGAATCTGACCCAATAACGTATCTATCAATAATTGTTTACGTCCTGGATAATGATGGGCTGGAGGTGTGGTATCTGTTCTGATGCTGACTTCGTATGTTCTGTCCTCAGGTCGGCGAGGAGGGGCTTTCTAGACTAAGGCAATTTTTATTTTGTCCCAATCCAGAGTTCTGGATTTCCCCCACATTGAACCCCGGCCTTGTTTCTGACTCTGCCCTCGTGGTGAGGCAAGTAAATGGAGACAGCTAAAATGCTAACAATATACACATAGAATAGGTTCTTTACCGAAAAACTATATAACAAATATTATCGTTCTCTTTTATTTTTTTAAGTACTTTAGTTTTAATTAATTAATT
This sequence comes from Sepiola atlantica, assembly GCA_963556195.1. Lineage (NCBI taxonomy): Eukaryota > Metazoa > Mollusca > Cephalopoda > Sepiida > Sepiolidae > Sepiola > Sepiola atlantica. The sequence goes on along the minus strand of OY744530.1, from coordinate 113,745,653 downwards.
AATTGATTAACTAATTATTAGGTAAACTTTAAACGTGTTTCTATTTACGTACAAACTGATACACCCCACAACCACCTTTCTCAATGTTATATTAAAACGGTATAACTTATTATTATAACTTATTATTATAATTTATTATAACTTATTATAACTTATTATTATAACTTATTATAACTTATGATAACTTGTTATAACTTATTATAACTTACTATAACTTATTATTATAACTTATTATAACTTATTATTATAACTTATTATTACTTATTATAACTTATTATTATAACTTATTATTATAACTTATTATTATTATTTACATACTAATATAATTTACTACTCACAAGTTTCAGTACAGAGGCCGTGCGCGATTTTCATTTGATATCGAAAACATTTATATATATAAACAGACATTCATCCGTTATTTCAGACACTGCAGCCGAGAGATCTTTTTAAGATTCTAACTGTCCCTTTAAGTACACTTGTTTGTATCTCTCTTGCACTTCACAGGGTATATTCGCCAGGTAGTTTTTGAAATTCTTTTTCATGAGTCCGGTTGCTCTAATAATTACTGGAACCATTGAGATCTTCCTAAGATTCCAGTTTCTTTTCATGTTGTACATAAGACCTTGGTATTTCGTTAGTTTTTCCCTTACAGCTTTGTTGTATGTATTGCATATATATATATATATATATATATATATATATATATATATATATATATATATATATATATATATATATATATATATATATATGTGTGTGTGTGTGTGTGTGTGTGTGTGTGTGTGTGTGGAAAGGAAAACAAATCAAATACAGGAAAAAATCAACAAACAGCGAGAGATGTGATCGGTTTTGTTCGGATCAACGTCATGTAGTCACCGTTTTTCATGACATTTGATTTTATTTTATTCTCATTTATATATATATATATATATATATATATATATATATATATATATATATATATATATTACTATTTCATTAGTCCACATAACATTTTATAAGGAGATATAATTTTTTATGTATTAATTTTCAGTATTTACTTCAACAGTGCTCGATATGTAAGTAGAGCTAGCTAGTAAGATATGAAAATATATTTATGGAAATTAAGCTAAACAGAGGCTCTATAATCTATTATACACCGCCCTATAACCAGATGCTGAAAACTAAACTGGGCAACAAATTCCTAAATCTGATTGAAAAACTCTTCCCCGTAACCAATCCCCTGCATAAAATATTCAATAAAAATAACTTTAAACTGTCCTACAGCTGCTGCGAAAACCTAGAAATGATAATTAAGGCACACAATAACAAAATACTAAAAGAGAACAGCAGAGAGGAGGAAAAAATAACAAATTACATAAAAAAATGACAAATATAGCAAAATTAACACTAAGAAGAGCAAAAATATAAACAATACAAATAGAAATAAACAAAACACTAATAATAACCACCCGAATAGAAATAAAAAAGTTAGCAATGAAGAGAAAAGATGTAACTGCATAAATCGTACACTTTGTCCACTACAAAATAAATGCCTAACCAAAAGTATTGTTTACCAAGTCACAATATTTGCCAAGGAAAGAACGGATAACAAGAAGTACTACGTGGGTATGACCTCCCTAGATTTTAAAACCAGATATTATGAGCACAAAAGCACATTTAAAAACGGAGAACGTCGAATTAAAACAGTACAAATCACATATATCATTGTATAAATGTTATTTTATATATATATATATATTTAAATAGATTTTTCGTGGTACAAAATTTAATAACGGCGAGGAATACGGACGTTTGGGACATTTTTGGGAGGGTAGAATGAGATTTAACAAATATAAAAACGAGAGAAAACGATTAAAAAAAAATTAATTAATGTACTGAACCGGTTTTCGTCCACACTCATCAGAGTAAAACGTGGAAGTGATTAAATACGACTAAAACCTAAAAAAATATTGTAATGAAAACTAGTGACAAGTTTAGGAGAAAAAAAATGGGGAGGAGAGTCACAAGTTGATCACATTAAGTCCTAAAAGCCACTCATTTTGTTTACAAAGGGAGGGGTTGATTGACTTGATATATATGGCTTCCAGGACTTTGAGGTGGAATAGAGAATTGCAGTCAAGAGCGTTAACCCCTCGGCCATAGGGAATCAGCTAATAATTAAAGAGGAATTTAACTTTGTAAATAGCGAGTCGGCTGCTAATTTTACACAAGCAGTTAAAGTAATCAACAAACTTGTGTTTGGATTTTTGCATATATATATATATATATATATATATATATATATATATATATATATATATATATATATATATATATACATACATACATACAGTGATTTGTATATATATATACAATGATTTGTATATATATCAAATGATTTGTATATATATATATATATATATATATATATATATATATATATATATATATATAAATTAGGAAAGTTCATTTTATAAAGCATCTTTTGAATGTTAATATTAATATGGAGGCAAAATGCCTTCAAAGAGACCATGTATTAGATGCGAGTAATTAAATCAAAAGAAAAAAGAAAAATATTTCAAAACATTTCTCAAAATATTTCAAAATACCATCCGTATTTTTTTTCTTCATCTTGATTTTTTTTAGCTAATATTTCGCTTGATAAAAACAAGCCTCGACAGAGCCAAGACAATTGTCGAGACTTGTTTTTATCAAGCGAAATATTAGCTAAACAAAAAAATCAAGATGAAGAAGAAAAAACAGGAAGGTATTTTGAAATATTTTGATAAATGTTTTGAAATATTTTTCTTTTTTTTTTATTTAATTACTCGCATCTAATACATGGTTTCTTTGAAGGCATTTTGCCTCTATATTTATATTATATATATATACATATATATATATATATATTATATATATATATATCTGTTATATATATACACAGTGATTTGTATACATATACAATGATTTGTATATTTATGTAATATATATATGTCTATATATATAGCTATTTTTATATATATAGTATAAATATATAATGATTTGTATATATATATATATATATATATAATATATATATATACAGTATATATACAGTATATATATGCATATATATATACTATATATATATATATATATATATATAATCCTGATAAAGATGAATATTTATCGCTATTCAAATATATACATATATATCGTGCTTTATATATATAACGCAGGTAATATCGTGATTTATATATACATATTGATGTATATTAATAATATATATACATATATACATATAATTATATTGTATATATATATATATATATATATATATATATATATATGTATATATGTGTGTGTGTGTGTGTATATGTATGTATGTGTGCGTGCGTGTGTGTAATATGACTATATTATATATAACCTGAGGAGTGAGGATAGTTTCAAAAGGAATAAAAAGAACCATTGTACCTTGAAACGTTCGGGTGGACAGTGGGCACCCGTCAAAGAACTAAAATAAAAATTGATTTAGTTAAAATAGGAATTCAAGTTAAAGAGAAAAGTGTTAAAAATGCTAAAGATGAAATCAATACAAACTGGGTAGAAATAGAAAAAAAAAGATAAAATGTGAAATAAAGCGAGAAAAGAATGTTGACTTTCTTTAGTATCAACCGCCAAGATTCTTCTCAGGGCCACTCAGTTTTAACGGTTACTTTCAACTTCACATGATCGGTCGAACGGCGCTCGGGCTGATGGCTTTCCTTCGTAATTCTGTGATACAGGGAACCGACTAAAAAGATACCACTCATTGGAGACAATCCAATGTTTTTTATACCTTTTAATTACCACAAAGATATCAGAAATGATATAATTTAGTAATTTTGGAAAAAAGTCTTTGGTTTTCAGAATTTAAGTTTGGGGTCAGATTTAATTCACATAGATTCATAGATTGTCACCCCCCCCACCTTTGTTTAAAACATCGGTAGTTCTTGTAACTCTTAAAAGGTGTCTGTATATTTTTTTTACCGACAATATGTTGTGTAAAACCTAGAGGCCTCCAGAGTGCTGCTGATATTACCACTTCTGGGCACCCGAAGAAGGTTTTGGACAAGCTGGCGCTGTCCGTATGTAAATACGTAGTTGTCCCATGACTGAATCATTCGAAAGTGACGGATTGGTAAGAGAAAGGCGGGTGTGTGAGTTGTTTTTTTGTGTTGGTGTTGGTGTTGTTGCTGTTATGTTGTCGTCATCATCATCATCATCATCATCATCATCATCATCATCATCATCATCATCATCATCATCATCATCATCATCATCAGCAGCAGCAGCAGCAGCAGCAGCAGCAGCAGCAGCAGCAGCATAATAATATAATAATAATAATAATAATAATAATAATAATAATAATAATTATTATTATTATTATTATTATTATTATTATTATTATTATTATTATTATTATTATTATTATTATTATTATTATTATGTACTCACAAACAGGCAGTAATTGGTGATTGCTCACCGATAATCACCAGTGGTGTTCCCTGGAGTCTGAGTGACACAAGTCTCCCCAGATTTCCAGTGCTCTCCACCTCTTTCGATAACTACTGCAAATGAATTTGTGTTATCACAACAGACGCTTACCATCGCTTTCACATTGGCAACGACCATTGGCCTTACCTGGGATTTTGATGGCAACAAGCCTCCCCAATGTCCCATTATATAAATATATCAGAGAGATAGCAAGAGAGAGAGAAAGAGAAAGAAAAAGAGATAGATATATAGAGAAAGGTCTAGCTTTGACCGAAACGTGTCTGAAAATGTGCAGCAAAATGTTTGCATAAATATTTTCTTTTATACTTAATTAAACAGCTTTATTTTTTTTTATTGAAAACTTCTATATCAACACAGTAAGAATTCACTCGAGTGTTATCCTGTGGACGTAAACCGACCTAGATTACTATATATATATATATATATATATATATATATATATATATATATATATATATATATATATATATATATATATAAATAAATATTAAATTATTTATACCTACAGACGCTAGCGTTTCAAGCTTATTGCTCTCATCAGTGCAGGGAAGTAACAATTTCAGACGGTCGGGAGGCGCGAACCTGGTTCACAGAGTCAGCCATATCCACTCGGCCCACGGAAACTGTCACGTAATTTAGGGAAATTAAGATCTATATGTACCTAGAAGCGGGCACAGATAGAAGACTAGTCGAGAGTGTTCGACGAACGTATTACCCCGCCTGATAATAATTTGAAAAATTAAATCGAAAGTACTCGCGAAAAAACAAAGAAAAATTGAACAAGAAATCCACGAAGCTTTAACCGAAAGCTTACTGGACTATTCGAAATAGTGAAAAAAAGGTCCGTGTTATTTAATAATGTTTGCTTGAATGAAAATATGCTGCCTAAATATACACACACAATATATATATATATATATATATATATATTTATATATATATATATATATATATAATGCATATATATAATTTATATATAATGTATATATAATGTATAATATATATATATAAAATGTGTGTATATAAGTATAAATATTATGTGTATATAAATATTATATGTATATATATATATATACATGTATGTATATATATATATTATGTATATATATATATTATGTATGTATATATATATTTATATTATGTATATATATATTATGTATATATATGTATATATATGTATATAAATGTATATATATATGTATATATATACATGTATGTATATATACATGTATGTATATATATATATTATGTATGTATATATATTATGTATGTATATATATATATTTATATTATGTATATATATATATATATTATGTATATATATATATATTATGTATATATATATTATATATATATATATTATATATATATATATAGAGAGAGAGAGAGAGAGAGAAAGAGAGAGAGAGAGAGGAGTGTATTAGTTGATAGGGAGAGTGCTCAACATTATCGGTAATAGAGTTTATGTAGATCTAAGTTTGGACTCATAGAGTCAACAGCGCATGATGACTGCCAATTTCTCGTCTTGCCTTCTTCAGACCATGTGATTTAGATTGTGTATCTATATAAAATAACAAAAAAAAACCACAGCGTCAGAGGAAACTATTACGCGCTTCCTCACAGTTGAGTGAGAGCAGTGATAAGCAGAATAGCAAAAATGATGCATACAAAATGTTTTTTTTTCACGGTTAAAATGGAGTTCAATTCGTAATAAAGGTTTTCCATTTACTTTTATGTGATCACAAAGTTCCACCAAATAAACGCAATGTGTGTTGTTACCGTCTATATTAAAAAAAGTCCCTCCGAAAAGCCAAGCCATGAACTTTCTGTCACGTGGTTATTTATAAGGAGTTTTGACTTAATTTTTCTTCACCATTCTCTCGCTAAAGATACTTTCATCCCTTTTCTCCATTGATTTATAAGCGTCACCACACCCCATCCCTTTCAACGCCAAGCACCCTTTGTCCTTCGTTGTCATATTTAAGTGCACGCGCACTGTCCGGTGTTGGCAGGCTGTCTCAACCTTTATGCATTCCATCATCAATTTCCGTTACCCATTGTATAGTCACGCACAATCAGATTTAGTTCTGTGACAAGAGCGAACAGTTATATCCCACCGGACCCATGGTTGCACCCCAGGTGTGTTGATTCAGCCAATACGTACGTTGAGTTACTCAATCCACCCGAAAAAATTCACATTTTAACAAAATACAAAAAAGTTATATTTCTGAGATCAGTTTTTCTTACTATTTATTTATCTACCTCCCACAGCCATACGATGTGGCAAGGTCGGAAAGTGGGATTTGAAAAGCCAGCGCCCGAGAATTTGAGCACTCTGGCCTACAAAAAATGCCTGGGCAGCCCCGTCGGCATTCCCCCGGTAGGGGCGCCTCAGGCGATTAGCAATAAACTAACCTCTCCTCAAAGAGTGAGAAGGCAAAGCCTGGGAGGATGGACCTCCAAGAACTGCACAGGACAGACCCATAGACCGGCGTAAATCAAGCCCCGAAGGCCAAGACAATATCGGTCTATGGGGTGCAGTACCCGTCCCAGTGCCCCACTGTCTACCAAGACCCAGCCCTGTTCCATAACTTCTAATTATTTGTAAATGTGTACATAAATTAATATGCCAACGCTTTCTATTCAAAAACGCGCCAACCACGCAAAACACATCGGATTTCACTTTTCCAAACTCGTCAAGAACGGACGTATATTTTACTTTATCCACGAGTGAGCAACCCTCGCGGTTTTCGACAGAATACAGAAAAAAAGTAGTCTTTGAAAAGGACATATCGTGTCAAAAATCTCAGAAGAAGATTTAAATAAATAATTTTATTCATTAAATAAATATTAATAAAAAAAATGTACGACATTACTTATTTTAACTTCTTCAAATATATAAATATATTGTGTTCGTTAAACATGTTTTATTTATTTTATTCAACATTCATATTTTCATCAATTTTCATTCATTATTATAAATTTATCCTAGTGTGGATAGACAATTGGTGCGTTATTAAACTGTGCCAAGTGGTTACATGTGTAATAATGATTGAAAATCGATAAAAACACGAATGTTAGAACAACCCACGACGTAGATTCACTAGACCAACCCGACAATCTGCCAAATCTCATCCATACACTGTGGAGGTCCTCAGATACCGAAGAGCTTTCTACTCCAAAAGCTTCTTTCCTCGTGCTGATGGACGCTGGAACTCTCTCCCTGCTTTCCTGACGTTACTAACATGCAGAAATTTAAAACTAATGTAAACAGACATCTCGCTGCGCAGCTCCCAAATTAGGTTTACCCCCCCCCCCGCAAAACCATCACCCTTTTTTTTCTCAGTAGCCCCTTACGTCTAGAGTGGCGGCTTGCCTTGTTTGGTGTGAACTATGTTATCAAAAATTAAAAATTTAAAAAAATTAAAAAAACATGTTTAACGAACACAATATATTTATATATGTACAAATTTACAAATAATTGAAAGTTATTTTTGTGTTAGTAAATTGCTCGTTTGAAAATATGAGTTCTCGTATTGTGGAATATTCGAAGAAGAAGACAACGAGAGTTATAAGTATGTATGTTTGTTTTCTGTCGGCGCATAGTGCGTGTGACAGTGGGAGAAGATTAAGCATTGTGTGCGTTGCCTCTGTTTTTTTCTCTTTTTCTTTTCATTTTCTTTCATTTGCTGGGAACGGGGCATTCTTCCAAATGCCATACAATCACACGCTATTTATAGACCCCAACCGAGAGCCCTTTTTAGGATTATGGCTGTTCCCTTCAGTGCGGTTGTTTGAATTTCTCTTGCACTTAGTTCACCAGGTACACTTGCCAAATACTTTTTCAAGTCCTTCTTTATGAGTCTAGTGGCTCCTATGATAACTGGAATGATGGAGATCTCTTTTAGGTTCCAGTTTCTTTTCATGTGTGTCTGGATGATAGAATGTGTAAGTGACTTTAGTAGATATTGTTTGTGTGGCCTTTGTCAGTGTACACAATCGTATGACAGTGAAGTGTGTTTAGAAGAATCGCTCGCTTTCTCTAGTCTAGAAAAACATGGAAGCTTAACTGAGCGTAATATCTGTCTCTGGCTCTACTGTGTGGAATGTTGAAATTTTGAATCCTTTTTATACTTTACGACGGGCTCGAAATAGTGATTTTACTTTGGTGTGTTCCAAAAATGATTTTGCAGCATGAAAAATAATATTCGTGTGCGAACGCATGCGCACGCAAGTCACATGACTGCCATTTTCACTTTTTCTGTTAATATTTTCGAATTAACGTTTAGAATCCGTTATTAAATTCGGAGTAAAGAGTTTTAGGGTAAAAGAGTTTGCATTTTCGATTTTGCCTTCACGGGTGTACTTAACTGCTCTCTATGCGCCCAGCTTTATTTGACGCACAAAATATAGCTTATCCAGATAAATGTCAGTCTATGTATGGTGAGGAGCCACATCATTTTCGAGGTTAGTTTGTTAATCAAGGGAGGCACGAGAGCGCTATATCCCTTAATAGACTTCAAAAACGGCCTATGCTAGAAATCTCATTTCTTTGATCAATCATAACTCAAAAACCAATAAACCAAATTAGTTAAAACTTTGCACAATTTTTTTTTTGATAGGTTCTATAAGAGTGTAGAATTTCAGCATCATTAGTCAAGGCAACCCAGAGATCCAGAAAGGTCAGGCATGATTTTGTGTTATCCGTGTGTACGTACGTACGTATGTGCCACCCTGTATCTCATCAACTATTTGATGAATTCAGCTGATTTTTGACAGAGATAGAGGTTCTAGGGTCTAGTTGATGGCATTTTAATTTCAGTTTACCATATACCTTAGTTTTCCAGAAAATTAAAAAAAACACTTTAAAACGACCATTGTATTGAGGCATAGCCTTTACAAAAGTAGTGACATTCCATGAAAAATGTCAGTATACTGAAATCATATGCCCTTAATAGGGTTAAGATGAAAATTCATATCCACTAAATGTACAAAAGCAAGGAAATTCCCAAATGTTTACACTTTTATTGTCATTAAAGGTATGCGAGCACAATAGGGCTATGTATTTTACTGGTAGGAATTTTTCATCAGTGCACCTCACACACTTCATCCACTCATGCATAGAGATTTATACTGTAGTGATGTGATAATGAAATGGTTTGATTGATATGTAGTCATACCCTTAATGACAATAAAAGTGTAATATACATGGGTATAGACAAAACACGACGGATCCGGAGGAGTAAACCATGAACACAACTCCTGCCATTTTACGAGTATTGATTTACTCCTCTCCAGGAGTTAGGCACAAGGCCAGTTTTTATCTTACTCCCACAAGTAAGATGTGACCCAAGGTCGGGTCGGGAAAGTGGGGTTTGAAAAGCCTGCGCCCGAGAGGTGAGCACTCTGGCCATTGAAAATTGCCTGGGCAGCCCCGTCGGCATTCCACGGTAGGGGTGCCTCAGGCAGTAAGCAATAAACTTACTCCTCCCCAAAGAGGGGAGGCGAAGCCTGGGAGGGTGGACCTCCTTGAACTGCACAGGACAGACCCATAGACCGGCGTAAATCAAGCCCCGAAGGCCAAGACAATACCAGTCTATGGGGTGCAATATCCATCGGAACAGATACTACACTTTGATCTTAGCCAAAAGGCCAAGAACATTAGTAGAACATCAGAACATTCTATGAGTAGCAGCGGTTCCAGTTGCACTTATCGACAAAATGATTATCTGGTTCTGAGAACAGCAAAGATTCGCAGATGCTCATAAATTTAATACAATGTGAAGACATAACTGCTCCAGTTATTGGAGTACCATGGATTATATGCAGCTTTTGCGTGCCGTATATAAAACTAGCCATTACGTAAAACGCAATGGTTTTACCGTCAATTGATGGTAGGTAAAACGCAATGTTGTTACCGTCAATTGATGGTTGATTCAAGTCAAATTAAGTTTATTCAATCCAAATATTGTTCTCATTTCATGTTCATGTCTCCAAATACGTCATGTAAGTCAATTAGATTTTCTAAGGTTCTTTTATCAGTTATTTATTTCACAACCTCCAGGTCAATTTGTCGCGTTCTGCCTCGTTCTTTTTCTGATCCCAAAATGCGACGGCTGTTTGAAGACACTTTCTTCTTCTGCAAAAATGAAGTGTTGAAACAAGAAAGATTTTTCATAGTTCAAATTGTATTTTAATTGAATACCGACATTCTCTTAGCACAATCTACTTTATATATACAGTCAACTTCCCACCCCAGCTGGAGGGAGCAAATCTCGATCTCACGTCTAGCTCTCGCAAAAAAGCATACAGAATTTTCAGCACACGAACAGTGTCCCCGAAAAAAAAAACGTTTCATACCAATTTCATCGACGTTCCATTCTTAAACTGATCGTTATAACTGTGTTAGTACTTTTATTTATTTTTAAAATTCTTGATTGTGCCTGACGGCCGACCCGATCTCGAACCAGACGCAACAATTTTTTTAGCGAAAAATATCGCCAAAATTATTTTCACGAAGGATTAATTAAAAAAAGGTCATATCCTTTAAAACCAAAGGCATCGGTTTTGATTATAAATAACGAAAGTTGAGAAGGGCATAATCAAATCGTAATTTTGAGAGGTTTCCCGTATTAAAGCTAACATCTGAGAGAAAATTATTCAAACTTATATTTGCTATCTTTAAAATTGTGTTTACAATTTGAAAGGTTATATTTATCGGGTTGACTAGACAACTGGTGAAAATTATTTGTTTGGACTTAACTGAATTACCTAGAAATCCTTTTCAGGTCAAACTGTGTTTAATATCTGAGAAACATACGTAGATTTCAATAATAAATAAGTTAGCCTATTCTTGAAATAAGACCCAGCCTACATATTGTAGCTTGGATTTAAAGTCCACATTTTTTGGGTGAAACAAATGCTTTCATTGCCCGACTAATCGTAGGAGAGCTGAAAATGCGACACGATTGGTGATTGTTTAGAGCATCACAAAACTCGTCTCAAGTGAAAGTTCTCAATAGAAGAACTGACGCTTAGAAAAGTAACTAGAATATAGTCGGCCAGCTCGAAAGACAAACATGTACACTGATAGCAAGATGGAGATACATAGATAGATGATAGAGAGAGAGAGAGAGAGAGAGAGAGAGAAAGAGAGAGAGTGAGAGAAAGAGCTTTGCAGTAGAAAATATTTGTAATCATTTTACAAAAGAAATAATTACAGAAAACGAAATAGCCAATGCGTGTGCTCGGTTTCTCGATATATGGTAAATGTTTGTTTGACACCGGTCACAGGTGACGTGTGACGTCATCTCATGAGGCAGTAAATTTTCAACGTTTCCAGAGATTTAAAAAAATATTTTAGCGCCTCTGTTATTAATAATGCTATTATATTATTTAAGTATTATTTTTAAGAATGTATTTTGATTATTATTTACTATTTTATTGCTTAAGTTTGCTGCTGATAATAAACATGGCGTCCATTTTATTTTAAATTTGCTGCTGATAACAAAAATGGCGTCCATTTTATTGCTTCAATTTGCTGCTGATAACAAAAATGGCCTCCATTTTATTTTAATTTGCTGCTGATAATAAATATGGCGTCCATTTTATTTTAAATTTGCTGCTGATAACAAAAATGGCGTCCATTTTTTGCTTCAATTTGCTGCTGATAACAAAAATGGCGTCTATTTTATTTTAAATTTGCTACTAATAACAAAAATGCCATATATATATAAATATTTCTAGTCGAATGAAATATTTTGAAATAATTAAACGGAATTCAATTTTATTATTCTAAACAACATCGTGGTACGATCCACAAGAATACATAACAATGTAGAATGAAATACTGATTTTGTAGGAAAATGTATTGATGAAAAAACTCGAAAAACTGACTGGCACTACTTTATTACATACTAGATTTCCCAGGTGGATATCAAATGAAATATTAGTCAGATAACATAGTAAGTTAAAATAATTAAAATATATAATTGATTCTGCTCTCGTCGAGCGATCGGGTAAATACCGCAAAGTAACTGTCACATAAATAAAACAATACATATTAGACAATTACGTTTCCATTGTGTTTATATACAAAATATTTATGGAAAAATTATTGCTTTATTTACAAACAACATTAAGATTCACTTAAAAGAAAAGAAATATGAAACGCGTACGCTTTCGTTATGTTTATAAAGAATTACATTGGCGGCGAAGAACTATTTAGTCATCATAGTTTCGTTCCGGCAGTCAAAATTCACGATCGCGATTAGATAAACAGGTTTTTGTTTTACTAATGAGTCACCGCTCATCAAGACCCAAAGACCACTCGAGAACAGGGGTTTGTATCAGGTGGATGATGAGACTAACACCATGAGGATTACAGACGATGGATTGGATCTGGGCAATATTTGATTACTTAAGAGTCAGACTCCACAAGAACCGGTTAACATTGGGCTTAAAAACGACCATGCTATAGTCGGCTCGGACTCATCCCAGTAGTATTGCATTCCACAGACGGATGGTTCTCGGAAAGAAACTCTGCTCACGAAAGTTCCGCTAAGCTCCAGGTACACAGAAGAAAGGAAAATTTCTTACAGTGGTTGTAGTTGACGAGTTTCTAATGTAAATGTTTTACAGGGGTAATCAGAGATTGGATATCAGTCGAATAACGATAGAGTAGAGAGAGACTAGCAACACGTCTTCTGTGAGTAATAGATTGTAGGGATAAGAAAGGGACACCCCCACTAGATTTCGAGCCGATTTTATACTCTATCAAGGTAAGAAGAAAGTGTTATGAGCGGCACCTCCCCAGGTGTGGAAACAGTACTTCATCTTAAGACTTATCTGTCCCTTATACAAGTAAAGGGTTGCGTTCAGCTGTTAGATACTTTCTGAAGCGGTATAAAGATTTAACCATTTGCCCACGATCTTTGCAACAAATCTGATATAAGTTTTCCACCAGGTGTGGAGTGTAGATCAGCCCTAAAAGCTTATCAAAACGGTGTGCGTCTAGGGGGGCACTATCCATTTCAACTTGGGCAAAGTAAGGATACGAGTGTTGGTGGTGAAAGGAAATAAACTTGGTTTAAATGTATGAAAATTAACCAGACACTTTTTTCTCATTGCATAACGTGCTCCAAGTTGGAAAAGTAAGAAAATCAGAAAAAAGTTATAATAAGATCTGTTTAATGTGCGTAATATCCAGCTTCCCAAAAAGTGGAACTCTAGGTTAGAAAAGAAATAAAAGAAATTCCCCAGTCGAGAATGAATTCACCCCCATTGACTGAGAACAAAACAGATACTACACTTTGAATTTTTTATTTGCAAAAAAAACCCCAGAAACAAATACAAGTTTTACAAATTAGGCACAAAACCCTCAAAAGTGTGGGGAGTGTGTGGGGTGATGTTGGTGGTTAGGGTTAGGGTTATTCTATCTATTCTACTCTTAATTAAACGTATTTTCACCCCTTCGTCCATACACTGTTTCTTTCATTCTTTCACCATTTGACCATCATAAATACTCTTGGAAGTGCTGCCATAGCTGTCAACGAATGATCTTAGAATGTGATCTGATGAATATCAGGAAATAGGTTGGGTCCAAAGTCAATCGCCGGCGTTGATATTATTGGCTTCAGACGTCTGCTCCTCCACAACTACTTTTATAAACCTATCAGAGAGAAATGATGTTATGTTTGAGAAGACATTTCAAGATATTCCATAGCTAGCAAGCTTGTGAAGCAGACCTTTATGCCGAACCCTATAAAAGGTATTAGATATATCGAGAACTATTGCTCTAGAACGAAGCTTTTTTCAATAAAATTCGTTACTCCTGTGTTATATTACAGTCAGCACGTCAGCTGTTAATTGTGCAGGGTGAAATCCATATTGTTTGTCACTGAGTAGATTCTTTTTGCTGAAGTGGTTGAAAACTCCTTGATTTATTACAGATTCAAACAACTTACTAGGAGACTGATTAGTAGGTACAGAAGACCGATTTTCAGTATTTTAAAATACTTGGCAAACTGATTGAGTTTTCCAAAGTGATGGGAAGCATTTCTCGATTAGGCAACGTTTGAACAGCTATATAAGAATTGGATCGAGTTCCGAATAAGAAAAGGAAAAGGCAGGTGATAATTATAACTCATAAAAAAGAGCCAAGATTTTGTAGTAATAAAATTTAAATTATTTTTATGTTAATTTAAACTTCATTACAATTTCAATAATCGGTAATATTGTTGTATGAACGTAAATATTATTAATGGTGTGATGTAATGTTAAATCACATATTTTACGTAATTGTTTCATGCCTAGAGACTGCAAGGTCTTATTCCATGAATTTAAGCGAATCATTAAGTATTTTTCCGTAACAACGCATTCTTAAATTTGTTTAAATATATGCAATCGAAAATGAAAATACCCTAGTTAAAAATCTACAAGTAACCATGCTTTACATTTATAAAAAATGTTTTATAGATAACTGGAAGAAAGAAAACGTATTTACTCAGCGCCCAGCTATTAGCAATTGCTGCCACTTGCATCATTACAGTAAAACAACAGTTTAAATAGTTGTTGTAAATTGAAATATTTTACTTTGTTTTATGATGTTCAAATAATTTTAATGTTTAAAATACTAATATAAATTTAAAACAACTATAATTGTTTATCTGATAGCAAAATAAGATAGTGTAATTATGATTTTTTTTTATTAACAACGCATTTTTTATTTTTAGAGGGTTATAGAAAAATCTCTCCATATTACCAACCTTCCAGACCGGAATATGCATTTTTGATAGAAACTGAAGCAAAGTACATTTTCTTTTGCAAAGAAATACATGGTGCAACAATAATAAAAAAACAGCTATTCAGAATCAAATATTAATTTGTCAGCCTGAATGCTATACATGACCAATTCCGCGAATAAGTCTAATCCTCTCTCTCTCCATAATATATATATATATATATATATATATATATATATATATATATGTATGAAAACGTGTGGGTTAGTCGTTCAATTTCAAAGTATTGCAGGGTTAGTTAATAAAATTGAAATATAAGCCATATTAGCAATACAAGATTAATTAATTAATTTATTTTTTACATTAATCCAATCAATTTCTGAATAAAATTCCTTCCTCAGGGGTGACCAGTATTGAGTCATTTATATATATATATATATATATATATATATATATATATATATATATATATATATTAATATATATAATATATATATATAATATATATATAATATAGATTTATATTAATATATATATATATATATATATATATATATATATATATATATATATATATATATATACATATATATATATATATATATATATATATATATATATATATATATATATATACTAGCAGGACCGGTTCTCCAGCGTTGCTCGGGATAGATATAAATTATATAAAAAATATAAGTATTAAAGTATTAATTCGTCAAAAAACATTTGAAAACAAACTTGTAATTGAGGTGGTTAAAGTAGGATTGATCGATATTTTGAATCAAACAATTTTGTTTTGAGTGACCGCCTCCCTCTTCGATTGTAAGCAGCGGTTTATTCGAAGAAAATAAAAACCACTGGCTCCCAAGTAAATATGATCCAAGAATATGCGTGAAGTTTTTTAAGGTCAGTGTAGGAAATACTCCTAGATTGAAGCAACTTAATCTGAATCCGTAGTGCTCATTTTGGTGGGAGATTGAATTTACCAACATTGAATATCGACTTTTCGTCAAGTCTCGCCTTGATTTTAAAATATGGCGATTGATTTAAGGAATTTGTTGTGGTTATTTTGTTTTCGATTTATCAACTGTTACCTAATCTCTATTGACTATGTTGTTGCTATTTCGTTGCCTCTCCACGATGGTGAGAGTGATACAATGGTGATGTTTAATGTGTAGAAAATCTATCCTCTGGGGTCAAAATTGCCGTAGTCTAGAAAGATTGTTTCTAAAATTGACAAATAGTTAAATAAAGGAAAAGTTATAAACAAAAGATTGCCACAGTCTTGACAGAAGAAAAAAGATACAGTAACGGATACTGCACTTTAAGTTGAAGTATATATAGAAAAATTGAAATTAATATTTTTTGGAATGTCACTAGCAGTTTTAGCGTCGAAGAAAGTATGTAAAAAAAGTTCTGAAATACATTTGAATAATGTTTGGTATGAATTAATATCAAATAATGTTCGATGAATGGGTAAATGTAGATGACAAAAATGATTTTAAATGTTCCGCCGGTCTGTTTTCGAAATTTATTTTGAAACATTTTAACTGTCGTGAATTAAACAAATGGACGTTATTCATAAATAACATACACAAATAAATCGAATGTGACCAGAAAAATTGTACGTTTCTGTTTAATGTGTACTTCGATTATTTAAGTCAGCGAAAATGTAAAAACGTTATTTTAGAAATTGTTGCGAATAGAGAGGGAGAGAGAGGGGAGGAAGAGAGAGAGAGAGAATAGACGGTTATAATAAGTAAATGTAAAGAAGAAAAGAAAACGTCTTACGTAAAATAACCACAATTAAAAAAGATAAATACCTAACGTGAAAATGAAAACACGAATGTTGGATTAATGTTAGACATATAAAGATGGTCAGAAGTGAAACAATGAACTTGTGTTATATGTTAATTATTGGTGGAAGGTTTGTAGAGAAACTGATATTACGTGCTTCCATGTAATTGGTATCATCAATTAAATGTTATTAAAATTAACACTGCAGTTCGTTTTACGCTGTAAGTATTTTGAAAAAGATTTTAAGCCTTAAAAGTGTCATGTATTAAATTGTGTGAGTGTTTAAGTTAAATAAATTGTAGCTGAAGTAATAGAAGATTGCTAAGGGGAATGTCGAAAGTAAATTTGATAAGATTGTAGCGGCCATTTTGAATCAATGTTCAGCGAATAAGTTTGTTAAATGTATTCCGTTCATTCCAGAATGTGATGAAGTCTATAAATAATAGTAAAAAATAACGTAATCCGATATTCTCGAAAACCAGTGGTATATGAGAGAGCGTCTATTAAATTTGTGTGAAATTTATTGTATTATGTATTAAAAAAATAGAAGATGAATAGAAAATAATAACGGTTACGGTTTTCTAAAGTATCCGTAGTTTATTACTTCCCAGTGATGAAGGATAGAGTATACAAATGAAAATATTAGACGGATAAGTGTTTGCTACCATCTCTATGGAGTATGCTTTGGGGAGAGTGTGTAGTGGTTGTCTAAAAGTAGTATTTATTGTGAGATGGAAAAATAATCATGAATTTCTTCAAACACACTCGAGTGAATAAGCTGAATAGAGTGGTGTGTTTAGTAGCCTATGATGCATGCGGTTATTTTCTTACTCTTGCTAAAGATACAGGGGAAAAACGTCCTCAATTATATATATATATATATATATATATATATATATATATATATATATATATATATATATATATATATATATATGATATTAAATTATATTTTAAAAATATTTTACCTACGCACGACGTCGTTTCGAGCTTTCGGCTTTATCAGCAGAGGGAAATTACAATATTAGACGGCCACAGGGCTCGAACCCGGTTTGCAGAGACACCTTGAATCTGTAAGTATTCGCTCAATCCCTTAGACGACGGGAGGTTGTCATGTGATAACTGAGAAATTAAGCTATATTTACGCTAGAAGCGGCGAGCGTAAACATCGAGACACCCGATAGAACTCTATGATAGAGTGGAGGTATTGCACTGAGGCTTTAACTGAATGTTTATTTTTAATCTCTCGAACAGTACTCGACTTTAATTTCACTCAAAGGGGCTTAGTAATTCCTACATAGCTGTTGTGCCGTATCACGTCTATACAGTGTGACCAGACGTGGCAAGTGTCTTCACGCTGAGATTCGAAGTCCAATTGCCAGATCATTTCTAGCTGTAATCATCGGTCAAGACTCTTACCTCTGTATCACTGAAACTTACTCTGAATATAAGATGGATTATAGCGGTTATGCTTTGATGTCTTTACATTTACACTACCGGATTCCTAGAGAACTTAATTCCATATAGTAAAGTATCTCTTTACGTTATATTGAACTTATCTTTACTTTTAAAAATATCTATCTTTAGGCTCTCAATTGTCTTTCCTTTTCTATCTCCTTTTCAACCTCTTTATTTTCTCTTTCCGCCAAAGTCTTTTTCTCCGCAATACTCTCTCTCTCTCTCACACTCTATTTCTCACCCTGCCCCCTATATCTCTCTCTTCCTCTCTCATACACACATACGCTCTCTCTTTGCATTATTTGTCCACTAAATCTCCGCCACCTTCTCTCTTATTTTGTCCTGCCTACCTACGGCCCCTCCTCCTCGTCCCTCCTGGTGTACCTATCCACGAGGCTACAATTGTAACTCCTCTTAACAAAAACAACAATGGCTCGTGACAACAGCAGAGACTGTGACAATAACACATAGCGAGAAAAGCCATCACAGCCAAAATCAACCTTGCCATCACTCTTGCCACAACCACCGCCTCTACCACCAGCAACCCCAACCACCGCCACCACCATCCTCGTGTCATTGTTGCCACGAAATAAATTAAGTTGATTCAAAAGAATTGTTCGACGCTCTGTTCAAGGAGATTTGCCGGTTGCCCAATGGTATGGGTGGTGTGCGAGTGTGTATGTGTGCGCGCGCCGCGCGACGTCACGGTCGCTACTCATGACACGCCGGCCGGTTAATCAAGCCTGCACGTGGCACCATCACCGGCCCAACAGCAACCCCCGAAACCCAAACCAACCATGCTTTCTTTAACTTCTCGCCTCCCCGCTCCCATTCAACTACTAGGCTTAGCATGTTTCCGATAGCGTCTCTCTCTCTCTCTCTCTCTCTCTCTCTCTCTCTCTCTCTCTCTCTCTCTCTCTCTCTATCGCTCGCTCTCTCTATATCTTTCTCTCTCCATCCTTCTCTCACGTCTCCCGCCATTTGGCAGGCAGTACGCCATTTCCGGGGCTGACAGCGTCGATTTATTTTGGAAAGGGTGGAGGAGGCGTTCAGTCGCGATTTCAATACCGTCTTTTCTAGCCATAAGAAGGAGACAACACAGTGGCATTAGGATTGGACAATATAAGGAGGAGAGGGGACTTTGAGACTGGGTGTCTGTTATTTCTAGACACTGTAAAGAAGCGTAATGGGAAAGTCTGTCTGTCTGTCTGTCTGTCTGAAGAAAGGGGGGGGATCTCGAGACAGGTTGTCAATTATTACCCGACAACATGGGCCAGTGTAATAAGCAAATTCACATAGGGGAAACTTCAAGAGTGGCCATGTCTGTTATTTTCGCTAAAAGATAGAGCGAAGTTATGAGAAACCTGTCTCAGGATAAATTTTAACATGCTATTTCTGCATATTGTTTGGCCGTATTTAAGGGAATGGGCCAACATGAATGGAGGACGCCAAATTCACATTTACATATAAAACTAAAAATCACACTCGTTTTGAGTCTTTATTTACTTGCCAACGCCCCGCAAAAGCGGGAACTCTGAATTAGGCGAAAAATTAAAATTGCTTCAATCTAAAAGGATTTATTTTTCACTGACCGAGGACAGAAAAGATGAAGTGTAGTTTCAAAACAGGTACTACACTTTGATCATGGCCAACCTCATTATTTTTGCTCAGACGTGGATGTGGTTAATTTATTTTTAAAATTCGATTTTCCTAATGCCAATTAATCAGATCTGTCTTCCCCTTCCTCTCTCTTCGTCTCTCTCTTCGTGTTTATCTCTCTCTCTCTATATCTCTCTCTCTATCTTTATATATATACAAGAAAAATACACGTCTCAGGACGGGTAAAATTAATTCTCTAAACAGAACAGTTTTGCACCACTTTTATGTCCCCTTGCAAAGATTAACATCATTATATAATGCTAGTAAACTTTATGTTTAAAATCCTTATTCCAATATTAGAAAATATCTAAAGCTTAAGGTGTTTTAAGAAGATATTGAAATTAAAGGAATCCTACTTAATTAGAATCGAATGACTATGGATCAAATTCAATGGAAATCTGAAATATTTGACTTTCTGAATGTGAGATTGTGCTCATATTAGGCGCTCTAAAACATTTTAAATACTTCAAATGAACTGAAATGTGGAGAATATTTACTAATTGATACGTATTGTTAAATATTTCACAAATTTACGAAAGGCTTCCACCCGTTTTTTTACCCCCTTTTGTCTAAAACAAAATTAAACTACATATAACACACATTTACCCCTCCCATACGACTAGCAACTATGTTCCAACATTCATGAGAATCGGTTGATTAGTTTAGGAGTAAATCCTGTACATACAAATATATGAACATATAAACATGGCAAATTTTATGAAGATACGAGAAAAATACCCGTTCCAGGTCTGGTAAAATGAATTACTCGAACAGAACAATTTTGCACAAATTTTATGTCACCATAAGGGGTATAATTTCACAAATTTTATGTCACCATAAGGGGTATAATTTCACAAATTTTGCGTCACAATAAAGAGGTATAATTTTAGACTAGCCTGAGCTAAGAAAACTCCAGAGACATAAAATTATGTCAATCGAAATGTAGTCAACTAAATTATCGGTATTGAAGTCATAAGTAACATATATTTGCGTTTTTGACCTTTTCCTTCAGAAGACCAAAACATGAAAATAAATAAATAAATAAATTCGCCTGAGCGATGTAGTGTGTATGTGGGGGA
This sequence comes from Sepiola atlantica, assembly GCA_963556195.1. NCBI lineage: Eukaryota > Metazoa > Mollusca > Cephalopoda > Sepiida > Sepiolidae > Sepiola > Sepiola atlantica. The sequence continues at coordinate 113,724,400 of OY744530.1, read as the reverse complement.
AGCTCTTTTAAAAGCAATAAAAAAATTGGCGTCGCTAGAGAAAGAGGGGGAGGGGAAATGAGAAGGGAAGGAGAGGGTGTGAGAACGATGCCAAATCTTATTTTTTATTGTTTTTAAAATAGCCACACATAGAGAGAAAAAGAGACAGACATACAGACATACAGTCAGACAGACAGTCAGTCAGACAGACAGCTGTCACCTGCTCATCTCTGTGAAGTCTTATCCATCATCAGTATAATGTGCTAGCTAGCTACGACATATTATAATTAATGAGCATATTTTAAAGGTTTTCGAAATGTATGCATTGTTCTTATTGAATTACTTTAATTAATTACTGTTAATATCCACGAACCCATTGCATATATATAGGATGAATGATACAATAAAATTACAAATCAATAACAGCAAAAATTTATTTATTATAGACTGTTTAAAAAAGTTTTTAAAATTATATATATATATATATATATATATATATATATATATATATATATATATGACTATATGTTTTTCGTCAGTACTATATATACTGTATTTTGAAGTATTGTTTTGTATTATTGATTACGACATATAATTAATGAGCACATTTTAAAGGTTTGCGAACTTGTTATATTTTTTTTATTAAATTACTTTAATTACTGTTAATATCCACGAAACTATTGCAGATACACAGAAAACATGACACGATACCATTACAAATGAATACACCAAACAATAATTTATTATAGACTGTTTAAAAAGTAGTCATGCAAATTAAATAAATATATGAATGTCTATGGGTTTTTCGTCAGTACTACATATACCGTATTTCAAATTATTAAGTTGTATTATTAAAAAAACAGTGAGTCGTGTTCATGCTAATATAGGAGTGATAAATGAAATTAACTTATGCAGTTATTTATCACTACACACACACACACACACACACACACACATATATATATATATATATATATTGTGTGTGTGTATTTAGGCAGCATATTTTCATTTAAGCAAACATTATTAAATAACACGGAGTGTTTTTGCTTGATAAGACTTTTTTTAATTTTTTCAATTTTCCGAATGATCCATTTAGTGTTCATGTCAAATTACTGTATGTAAGTTCCATGTGTTTCTTATTCCATTTTCTTTCCTTTTTGCGAGTACTTTCGATTTGGTTCGTTAAATCATCTTCAGTCGGTGTTAATATTGTTTTCTTAAAAAATATGTATTTACTGTTGATTTTTTATTATTATTATAACGGCCAGTAATTTACAACTTAAAATGAGCGTCTATAATATTGAGATGTTACATGAGAGCGTGATTACGTTTCAAGAGCATGCAAGATTCAAAAGTGTGATTGCTTCACCGTTAAGAATTTGATTACGTTCTGAGCGCGTTCAAGATTCAAACGTACAATTGCTTAATGGCTAAGAATTTGGTAACGTTTATTACTATGTTAGACACTTTAAATGTTGTGACTAGTTTCGTATTTCACATTATTGATTGTGGGATGTTTATTTTTTTTATGTAGAGGCTTTCAAGAATTTTAAATCTTTTGGTGTTAATATCGTGGTGTATTATTTTAGTATTGTTAACTAGTATATGTCTATATTGAGAAGGGGGCAGTCATGTTTTTTAGGTGTTGGCAAGTGGAGCTAGTATCAACTAGATGTAAGGTTAATCTTCGGGAAAGTGTTGTGGTTGTGAAACCGATTTAAGAATTAGTTTTATTGTTATTGTCGGAGAGACACTTAAGAATAGAATAGCTGCTAATAGTATATATTACTATTAGCAGCTATTCTATTCTTAATGACAAGGAGAAAATGATCTATGATGTAATCCTCCATACAATAACAATGTCAAAATAACTATCTTAAGAGAATTCTTTAAAATTATAGAAAATATCTTTTAAACATCCAGATATATATGGTATTATCTTAAATAAAAACTGTATAAAAATATCTTACTTTACTCTACCTAACGTTGCATAAACAATAATAACTTCTAACAATAAGAACATTATATCTGACCAGACTCCTAATTCTCTTTTAGACCCCACTAATAATTGCAACTGCCAAAGGTCACGGCAATGTAATATGTGACTTTATTATTATTATTGAAACTGTGTTCTGCGGCTACGGTAGTCAAATGACATCCCGTAGCTGCAATCAGTCCTCCATGCTAGTCCCAAGCCATCTGGCCTTGTCATGCGCAAGTTGTCGTAGGCAATGAAGTTGTTTCGCTGTACGTAGTCGTCCTAGTCCCGCCTGCTTGAGGTCAGCACGTAGTGTGCCCAGCAGATTTCTGCAGTGCCGTCCTAGTCGCGATTGGTAAGCTTGCGAGCCAGTAACGGCAAAGTCTAGTGCCCTCTATTCGGGAGTGTCAGGGTACATTCATAGGGCATGGCCTAACATAGACAATCTTTGTTCAGCGACCTTTGTAGAGAGGGGTTTTTCGTTGCACAGCTCGTATGGTGCCTTGTTGTTAAGTTTTTTTCGGCCAGCAGTGACCTGTGATGGGACGGAGGTGTCTGCGGAGGCACGCATCCAGCTTGTCAAGCATGGCTTTTGTTATTGCCCAGCTGTTGCTATTGTAGAGCATGATGGACACACAGTACGCGTTATAGAGACGGAGTCTAGTCTTCAACGGGATCTTGGTTCGTCGGCTCCAGAGTTTATGTAATGAATGAAACGCTACATTGCCATGTATACAGCGGGCTGTGACGTCTGTAGTGCTGCACAGCAGGGAGCCCAAGGTCTTGTTCTTATGTGCCTGTACAGTAAATTAATTCCCTTCTTGAGCTTACGTACTAAATAATATTAATAATCATAAACCTTCTCTATAGTACATTTACACATTCTCCATCTGTACCTCAACTTAATGCGCATGATGTGATCCCAAGCATTATACATTATAGCGCTTCAATTAGTAGCACCCAAAGAACCAAGCGCCATATTCAACCACTTTCAAAAACTTTACACCCACCCTCTAACCAACACATTAACACTCTTTCTCCGAATGGAACTAATACTATAAAAAGTACGACTTGGAAGAGCAGGATCAAGCAGCTCACGAATGCACACAGGGTGTAAAATAACAAGTCTTGGGAGTAATCGAAATCTAGGGAACCGTAATATATTCCATATTCACCTATGTTAACGGTTGCAAATTTTAGATTTGTATACGATAAGACTCATGTATGTAAGCAAACAGTATTTACCTCAAGGATGCCCTCATAGGTTGGTTATCTTAAAGTGATGCCTGTGTCTATATCTAGCCGTTAATTTGTCCTGTTATTCAATATATTATCATGCTTATATCTAAGTATCCTAATTTTTCTACTAAACATGAATTACATCTACGTTTTACTCCCTAGAAATTTTGGAATTGCATAAAATTGACCAGGAGATCATTGGTGTAAGGTTTGCATTCTTAAGACTTCACCAGTTGGTTTCTCTATGAATGAATTTAAGAAGGAGTGTTTATGTGCGTATAACACTTGTTTCTTACTCCTGCTGATATGCCGATGTCGACGTCAGTGTTATTACTGTTCTTCTATGGATGAATGTTTACCTCGTACACGATCCACTCTACCTTGTAGTTAGACCGACAAGTCCACACACACACACATACACACACATACACACACACACACACACACACACACACACACATATATATATATATATATATATATATATATATATATATACATATATATATAAATTATGAAACTAAAAGTATACTTTTAGAGGATAGACCCGATAGTGAAATGGTTTAAGCTCAATATACGAGATAGAGCAATTATAAAGATAATGGAGAGTAAGAGTATGTGCATACTCTATTTTTAAACATAGTTCACCCCAAACAAGGCAGGCCGCCACTGTACACATAAGGAGCTACTGAGAAAAAAGGGTGAAGGTTTTAGGGGGGGGGGTAACCTAATTTGAAAGCTGCGCAGCGAGATGTCTGTTTACATTATTTTTAAATTTCTGCATGTCAGTAACGTCAGAAAAGCACGGAGCAGGGAGGAAGTTCCAGAGTCCAGCAGCACGAGGAAAGTAGCTTTTGGAGTAGAAAGCTCTTCGGCATCTGGGGACCTCTACAGTGTATAGATGAGACTTGGCAGATTGTCGGGTTGGTCTAGTGAATCTACGTCGTGGGGGCACCAGAGCAGCAAGCTCATCAGAGCACAATCCATTGAAGTACTTGTAAAACAGGTACAAGGAAGCTACATTGCGGCGATGGGACAGGGGTTGGAGCTTGGTGGATAGTGAAGGACCTATCAAGTTGGCGACTCTTTTTTTTACCTTGTCTAAGAGGGACAGACAGGTGGATGATGCACCAGCCAAGATGTGGCAACAATACTCCATGCACGGGCGGATGGTGGCTTTGTAGAGATATAGGATAATGTCAGGTGTGAGAAGTTTACTGACACGGTAGAGAGACCCCACGTTCTTTGCAGCAGCCCTGGCAATGTTTTCAATCTATTTATTCCAATTCATGTTATCTGTAAAAGTTAGGCCGAGGAGTTTGAATGATGAACTCTCAGGCAGGGTGCTATTTGTCATGACAATCGGTGATTGAAGAGGTTTTTGTTGTTATTTAAGGAAAGTATCTTTGTCTTTGCGGCATTAAAAGTTACCATCCATTTTTGACCCCATTCCACTACAGACTGGAGGTCATTTTCTAAGCATTCAACCATTGCCTCAGATATGTGCGCGTCGGTTTTACCCACATGACGAGAGTAGAGCGTGGTGTCGTCCGCAACAATTCCTATCTCAGTCGCAATGGCATCAGGGAGGTCATTTATAAAAATCAGGAACAAATAGTGGTCCAAGAATAGATCTCTGGAGTACACCAGCATTTATGCCATGTTGCTAAGAAGAACGGCAATCGAGTACAACCTGGATCTTTTGTTTTGTTAGATCGGATTTAATTATATTATATATTCATCCAATAATGCCATATGAGTGCAGTTTTATGAGAAGTCCTTCATGTCAGATCTTGTCAAAGGCTTTGGATATATCGAGCGCTACCGCCCCAGCTTCACATGCCTTGTCCAGTGTATGGTATATGCGTTCAGAGATGACCGTTAGGATATCTGCAGTAGATCGTGCTTGTCTGAATCCGTATTGATGATCAGATAGAAGTTTAGCATTTACTAGGTGACTGACTATCGCTAGATTGATTAATGTTTTAAAGATTTTAGCAAAGATCGGGAGTAGACTGATTGGACGGTAGTTTAGAGGATCAGTTCTATCTCCATAATTCTTGAAGACTGGTACCACAGAGGCAATTTTCCAACTATCAGGCAACCAAATTCAGTAAGGCATTTGTTGTATAGTTTTGAGAGGACCGGAGCCAGCTCAACAGAGCATTTATTTATTACTATTACTGGTAAAAATCAGGTTCACAGGCTTTGGAGGTGTCAAGGGTTTTTTATGATGTCTCTAACTTGAGACGGGGTGATGACCAGGTTCTCAAGTGTGGCTTCAGTCCGCAATTGGAATTTAGGGAAGGGGTTGTTTACTGAGTTCAGAGTAGAGTTTAAGGCGAAACGCTGGGCAAGTAGTTCAGCCTTATCAGTTGCCGTGCAAACAACATCGTTATGATTTGATAGCGGGGGAATTGTCGATTGTCCATTGTTCATCACACTATTATAAATTTTCCAGAAATTACGAGTACCTTGTTTCTGTGACTGAATGCGTTTTTTTGGTTATCTCTGTATACCTAGTCTTTGCTTCATCTATCACTACTTTGCAATCATTTCTTGCCTCTACAAATGTTTGTCTGTTCGCAGTTGACTTATTGCGGCCAAATTCATAGGTGAACCATTGAGGAGAGTGGGGTTTGCTGAAGAATTTTCACGTGTGGACATAAGCATCAATGCCTGTTTTGACCCATTCGGTTAGCTCATTTGCACACTGATCAGCAGGGAGTGAGAAAGTTACACCCCATGGGGCGTCACTGATGTGATCCCTGAGAGATTCAAAATCAGCCTGCTCATAGTTCCTCGTCGTTTTAAGCAACGGCTCTTCAGCTTTTGGACGAGTTTTTAAGGTGATAAGTATCATTACCACAACGTGATCAGAGTTTCCGAGCGAGCTATGGGCATTTGAATTTTGTCTTTTCCATTGCCAACTTGTCCATATATGTAAGTCCTCTGATGATAAGATTTTAATTTTTGAAAAGCCTTGGTCTAAGGAAAGAAAAATAAACATGTTTTTATCGAGTATACCTTGTATTGAACAATCGAAGTTGAAATAGATTTGTCATTCGTACATGTTTACCCCTCTTATTTCATTTATTCTTATATATATATATATATATATATATATATATATATATATATATATATATATATATATATATTAAAGGTGCTCATCGGAATATCAAATAATAGTCATAGACAATTTTAGAATGCATATAGAAAAGACACTCAATGATTAACGAGGATACGGCTTAATTCGCAATTAGACTGAAGATTGAGGATTGAGTAGGTAAAATTGACAAAGGAACGTGTATATTCTAATTAAGGACTACAAGAAAAACTTTCAAAACAATAAACTATCTGAAAGATAGAACATAGAAACCATTTAATAAATCCAACCCCCCAAAATGCATGATAAAACAAATATAGATGACTATAAACACGAGGATATAAATAAGCTCTAACAAGGAAATCTTTGATGCCAATAAATACATATATGAAAAAGCACTAATTGGTAGTGGTTACACTGAAAAGTTGAAATACATTGAGCATAGAATTCAAAATAAGCTCAGGAATGAAAAATAACCTGATTTTACCAGCTGAACAACATCAACATAGGTTGTACTTTTTTTTTAACTTATAGACAAACATGTCAATATAAACGATAATGGAAACACAGTTAAAACTAACTACTCCTGCACAACAAACATATACAGTATAATCAACACACACAATCTAAAACTATTAAACGCACATGTAAACAGATATAAATAGAAAAGAATAAGAAATGTAACTGCGAGTAAAAAAGTGAATGCCCACTAACTGCAAGGTAGAGTGATTCGTGTACAATTCAACCAAACATTCAGAGAACATCTACATCGGTATATGCGCAAGAGGTTGGAAATAACGGTTCTATGCCCTTATGTGTGCGTATGTATGCCTCTTATATGATAATACAACAACTGGTCCTTACTGGATACATATGTGTACAGTCGTCCCCCTTCTTCTCCCACACCTCCACACAGAGACATTACATAGTGAATATACTTATCCCATGTCATAATACCTTAATGCGAAATCACGCCAGATCTGAATATGTTTATGATTAGAAAGTTTTGATTGATTTGTCACCATAAGTTACGGAGTTGCTATATAACTACGTTTATTTTAATTTTCATTTTTACTTAATTTATTTCAGTTTCAATTACAGATAATAATAATGTTTAACTTATTACAATCTCTCGATTTACTTATAACTATATCATGTCTAATTATTACACTCTTTTAGGTCCTCAGACCTCTGGAATCACGGCTATATATAGTAACTATGTCAAGCTAACTCATAGCATGTAGTGGCCAGAAGGGAAATAGGGGTAGTTAGCATTTTACCTTGGACTAAAGTGAGGGTCACCCCACTGCTACTGCTGTTGGAAATAGTAAACATCCGCTTCTCCATTCCCCCTCCCCTTTCCCCCTCCCTAACATTGTCAAGACGATGGAAACATTCTAATTCTTTCTTAGTATCCAAGTGACAAACCATTAGCTAGCATCTGCAAAACCCCACTTCGGGGGGTAAATAAATTATAATGCAAAAGCTTTAATGTTGGTTTTAATTTTTTCTTTTAAATTTTAGTTTTGCATTGTATTGCATTAAGCTCTTACTCAATATTTCTTATAAAACTTACTCTATTCTTCCCGGATTCAACTCTCACACACCGTATATATATATATATATATATATATATATATATATATATATATATATATATATATATATATATATATATATATATATATATATATGTGATTATTTTTATTTACACAGACATGTACAAAATCTGCGACACTGGCATGTCGATGTTATTGATCAACAGCTATTATAAACTGAGATCTCATCAGATAAAGTTAGAATCCGATTTTATCTTCATAATAGCTGTTGATCGATAACATCACCATGGCAGTGTCGCAGATTTTGTACATGTTTGTGTAAATAAAAATAATAATATATAAAAGCTCTATTTGATATTGAACACTTTTTATAAAGCCGGTTGAATATCTTTAGATTACTACCCTGTGGATGTTTTACCTGGATTATATATATATATATATATATATATATATATATATATATATATATATATATCAGATTAAACTAAATACAAGTACGTCGCCTGTTCCTATCATTTTTAGATTTAAGCTTAGAGGGTCTAAAGTTATTCTTATGAACATATTGTTAATAAATGGTTCTATCGTGTTAACCATTCGCATTATGAATACTAAAACCGGGGCTCGGTCTATCTTTCATTGACATTTTATGGGTAATAATATTGGAAATACCCCGTCTAGTTTTATCATCTCTGTTACAATCAATCGATGCTATAAGAACTTCGAATAGCCAATTTTTCATTTGTAACCAAAATTTCTTAAAGCATTGTAAAAGAATTAAGAGTTTTCATAAAATATATGGCTGTTAGATGAAATACTGGGAATTTTTCGAGCTACAGTAGGGTTAGGGTTAGGGTAAGAGTTAGGGTTAGGGTTAGGGTTTAGGGCTTACGGTTAGTGTTAGAGTTACGGTTAGGGTTAGGGTTAGGGTTAGGGTTAGGGTTAGGGTTGGAGTTGGGGGTTAGGGTTAGGGTTGGAGTTGGGGGTTAGGGTTAGGGTTAAAGTTAGGGTTAGGGTTAGGGTAAGGGTTAGAGTTAGGGTTAGGGTTTGGGTTAGGGTTAAAATTAGGGTTAGGATTAGGGTTAAAGTTAGGGTAAGGGTTAGAGTTAGGGTTAGGGTTAGGGTTAGGTACAATAAATCAATAATAGATCGAGGATGGTTTGAGTCCTTATTGACATAAAATCACGTTTGGTTAGATTTGTAATGAGGCTCAAATGTATTAATCGATAGGTTAAGTGTTAAATCTAGGAAGTTAATTACTTTTTTTAATTAATATCCATTGTAATTTTTAAAACCTAAGTTTTAAAAAAGTTTTTAAACATGAACTGTTTACTGTGTCTGCCCCTATATAAAAACTCGTACTTGGGATTAACTATATGATAAATTACGCTTAGGTTTTAACTGTACTTGTACTATTTAACCACAACCACCACGATATGATAATGTGCTCTTTACTTTCCGTTTAATAAAAATTAATCTAGATTGAATAAACACTCTCAAAATTACATATTATTTACCCCCACCTATTATTTAACTACTTAGATTTGTAAACTTTAACTATCCATTTCCACAGATCCATATACCTTTGTTATTCGACCCCTTAACTAATAAAACGGCAATAATAAATTGGCTAGTCAGAACCAAAGTTTTCTTTGTCAGCTGGAATAGTATTTAGGTCTGACTTTGAAAATCTTTTGGTTTACTTTCGAAAGCCTATTTGTAATTCTTTTTAATATTTTATTTATTTATTTTATCTCTATGTTCCTTACTTATTTATTTTAACTTCTACTAATATTCTGATGCTATCTGGCTAGGCTTATTAGCATACATATGTTATTCATACTAATCCGATATTCTAAAATCTCCCACTTGAACGTTTAGTAAGATCTGTCTGAACCTGAAATTTACCTATTACTTTCCATTTAAGTAATATTTTATCATTCTTAATACACACATCTCTTTTTCTTAGTGATTAAAATAACTCACCTTTTTTCTATGTTATTTCTTTTAATATTTACTTCATATGGTTTCTGGCTTCTTCACCCAAAATCGATAAAGTTAACTTTGACAGGAGTTGCTTCTATTGCACTATTATGGGTTTGGATAAATAACGTATCGTATTTACCTCTTCACAAAAATACGGTGGTAAAAGCTCAAAGAATAATTTAGGCTTGGATATGACTTAAAAATGCATCTACTGGTGAATTCCTAGTTTGGAAGATTTTGAACGCTTGGAGTCACCTCGCAATTTCCATTACTCTTAAGATGTTCGTAACGGTTAAATTTCCATCCATAAGTTACATAGAATTTGTCTCGGTAACCTCCCTAAATTAAACCGGAAATCCATTTCTCCCAACACTTTCTATCTTTTTTCTGCCTACCCGATTTCCCAATCTTATCAATTACATAGGCTCTTTGTAGCCTCAGACTCAGTTGGCATATCAGAAATCTGTATCCGGTTGGGCAGATTTTCGTTAGTTAAAATTAATCCTGAGTCCACTCTGACCCGCGGCCGTACTATCTGTCAGGCTGCCATCTATGGGTTAAATAGAACAAAGGTTAATCCAAAAATAAAATAGAATAAATACTTTTTTGTTTGTTTTTCAATGATTTACAAAAATAGTCTTCTTTTATTCCTTCTCTCTCCGTTCTGCTCTGAACTCCTCTGCCGACCTCATTCACAAATCATCCAATCGAAACATGGCAAGTCTACAATCAAATATAGGCAAAAGCCAAGACCCCAATGTCTAACGTAGATCACTACTAGCAAATCTCCTATTTCAATAGAAGAGGTCTACGTTCCAAACAGCTCGAGGTTTAAATCTATTTACAGGAGCCCAAACCGGGCGGTGTTCTGACGATGGTTTGTGTATTGGTTCTTTTAAAATTCATTCTCATTAACGGAAAATTACTTCATGGTGTCAAATAAGACATATAAAAGACTATTCAACCTCCCTCTCTTTTTAGATACATTTCTGTGATTTGTTTTATGGCATTGTTATGTGACTCTAAAGTTTGTACCAAATATATCACATTTTATGTGCCCCTATTGTTTTTTATGTATTTTTTACTTTATGTATTTGCTTCGTCATTTTATTTATATATTTCTGTGCACTGTATCTACACACGTATATATATATAAAGCTATGTCTATGTGTGTACGTGTATTTTATTTATTTTAATCATTTTATTTACATGCTTTGGTTAATTTACTTTTTATATTTATATCTTATTGTCGTTTTATTTTTACATTTTTTATACTTTTTTATTTATTATTTATTTTTAAAATTTATCTTCCTTCCACAGCGGTAAGATGTGACACAAGGTCGGGAAAGTGGGATTTGAAAAGCCAGCGCCCGAGAAGATGGGTACTCTGGCCTACAACAAATGCCTAGGCAGCCCCGTCGTCATTCTCCGGTAGGGGCGCCTCAGAGAGTAAGCGAGAAACTTACTCCACCCTAAAGAGGGGAGGCAAAGCCTGGGAGGGTAGACCTCCTAGAATTGCACAGGACAAACCCACCTACCGGCGGAATCAAGGCCCGAATGGCAAGACGATACCGGTCTATGAGGTGTAGTATCCATCAGAACAGATACTAAACTTTGATCGATAGCGCAAAGACCAAGAATTTCTTTTATATTTTATATTTTTATATTTAAACACATGTATATATCTATCTATTTGTTGTGTATGTATGTATATGTATGTGGGTTGCATTACCCGTTCTTTCAGGGTACCCGGTAAGATCCAACTAGAATGACAACGAACAGAACGTATATGGAAAAACTTTGGTTTTCTTTATTTCCCATCACCGGATGGTTTACGCCGGCTACGCACACACATAAAAAACTATTTTGACATACTTTTGTCTCATGAAAGTCTTTTTCTTGTTGAAGTCACAGACTTGGTTTCCGCTAGAAACCCATTCATATATACATCCGATTGGAAAGCAATTTGCTCTGCATTGTCTATCCGAGCGTGAACTGAAGCAATTGTTCCACGAGCACTTTGATGAAATACAAGTCAGGGGATTCCTTCACATACCAACTTGCTTATCAGTCGCATTTTTAGTCAACGGACACGAAAACCTAACAGCAAGACGGGCTTGTGTACCATAGTCAATAAAGCTTCATCGGTGCCATAGACATCGGTAAACTCCCACGCTTCCGGTACTTCGATACTCCGATCACCAAGCGCTCCGGCTCTTCGCGTTTCTGAAACCGCCGTCTTTCAAGTCTCGCTTGCACTGCGGAACCTTCACCTTTTTAACAGTTATCAAGTCGATTTCTTTCTTTTCTCGACGTCCCACTCACAATAGACTCGTCCACGATTCATTGTTGCCACTTTCATTATCTTACATGTGTATATAAATGCGTATGTGTGTTTATATTTTATATTTATGTGTTTACCTATATGCACATTTTGGTTAATAGAACTTGAATTTTGCATTTGTAAACCATATATTTGATATAATACTCGTTATTTATTCATATGGGGTAAATTCACTTATATATATTTTCTTAATTCGCCTATTTATACCTGTTATCATATCTTTATATTTTATTTTATTTACTGTTATATTTATATTATTATTCTTAATTAATATTTTATTCTTACCTTTATAATAACATACTGATAATTATAATAATAATAATAATAATAATAATAATAATAATAATTATTATTATTATTATTATTATTATTATTATTATTATTATTATTATTATTATTATTATTATTATTATTATTATTATGATCTTTATTATATATTATTATTTTCATATTCTTTAATTTTACTTTTGCTGTTTTATTTCTCTTTATATTTTTTATGATTTTTTTCTTTTTTTAAATATCATTATCATTATTATAATTAAGATTTGCCTGTGTTTTTCTATAATGACTGTGTTTTTTTAGAATGAATAATGTTTATATTTTTTTACTGTAAACATCAGAAAACTAAACAAAAAATCATAACGCTCATATTTTAAAAACATTTATCTATGCAGGTTCAAACCAGGAATATAAGATTCTAATATTAAATATTAAATATTAAAATATCTTATGTTCCTGGTTTGAACCTGCATAGATAAATGCTAGATGAATGTGAATAAAAACATAGTTATTTGAATCGCATTGTCTATTGTTTGTTTATAAAAGCTATTGTATTATCAAAATAACATCTATTGAGCTTAAACCTTGAAAGTCTGACTAGGTATAGTAAATATATGCATATATATATATATATATATATATATATATATATATATATATATATTGTAATAGTTGTTAAACAGTATTTTATTTCTGATGTAATTAAAAAGTTATCGATATTTCACGAGAAGTAGCAATAGGTAATAACTTGATTCAATTATGTTAGTCTATTACTTCGTGTATACAGCATAGACACCTTTTTGCAAGGTCGTAGTTGACTCAAAAGATAATATATATATATATATATATATATATATATATATATATATATATATATATATATAAATTTGGGAAAGTTCATTTTTTAAGCATCTTTAAAATTTTAAACATAAAGAAAGAGGCAAAATGCTTTCATAAAAACCATGTGTTAGATGCAGATATTTTTTATTAAAATCAAAATATAAAATCAAAATACATATTTTTTCTTTTTCATCTTGACTTCTTTCTTTTGTTTTCTTAATGTATAATATTTATTTATACATATTATGTATATATATATATATATATATATATATATATATATATATATATATATATAGTAGCAATATATATATATATATGAAAATAGTAGCAATATATATATATATATGTATGTCTATATATATATAGACATACATATATATATATATACATATGTATATGTATTTATTTATTTCCAGATTTATTATTATATTATATATAAATAATTTATAGCAAAAGCAAGTCATCCGATTTACAATGGTTTCCAAAAATTAAAAAAATTAAAAGTCCAGGTAGTTTACTATAAAAAAAATTCTTCTCGTCAGAATCCCAGAACAAAATGTAAACAGAAAAATTGAAGTTCATCACATGAGATACATATGATCCGAGAATAAAAGAATCAATACTTGTTCATCATTCACTCCAAAAGTAAAATAGTAATTGTCGTGAAAATGTCCAAAGGACGCAATTAGAAAAACAATCTGAAGAAAAACGTCAAAGGACGCCAAAAATCGAATATCATTACTTGCGTCCTGATATTATTAAGAATTCAGAATTACGAGTAATTCGAGATTTCAGAAAGGGTAGATAACTGAGTCAAGTTAATTATCGTTTAATTGGTATTGTGTAAGGGAGATAATTCTAGTGTTTAATAAAACGATGCGTTTTCTTTTCAAGTTAATAAAATTCATATGCGTGTTAACTAATTTACTTACATTTATAAATGTGGCATAAAGCAGAGGCAGATTTCGATAAAATAAAAATATAATATAAAATAAAATGAAAAAATAAATATGAAAAATATATATATACAAAAATTTAAAAAATAAGGACCACTTCTAAAAGAAACGCATCTGACAAAATATATCTTTCAAAAGAATGTCCGTTTAGACGACAAGAACAACTTATAACATTACTCGTAGGTTATAATTAGATTATTAATAGTCGTTCAAATTAGGAGATATATTTGGATTATGTCAACCAACACTAATTGATGATAATATTTAATTAATTCTAAATTATTATTAATGTTTAGTATTGAAAAATGTAACCTGAGAGTGAATTATTTTTATTTTATTTTACTATTAAAAATACTAAATTTAATTGAAACCGTAAGCCATTCGTGAACATTCAGATATTTCTGATTTTTGTGAAATTTAACAGTAGGTATCAGACATCAAATAATACGCATCCAACAAATTTCAGTTTCATTGAAGTATTTTTAAGTGTTTCTAGGGGACATAATATTAAGAAAACCTCCCATTTAAACATTTGCAATGATTTTTTTACATAGTCATTAGGCACCAATTAGGCAGTAGTTCCTGAATTTCAAGTTTTCTTAAGATTCGGTAATTAATTTGAGACATTTTTAGGATAAAAACTTAATTGAGTTCGATCAAAATTAGAATAAGCTTTCTGGACATAACATTTAATAATATTATATCGTGATTTTAATGTTCGTAACGAGACATAAAAGTGGTGCAAAACTCCTTTGTTCAGAAAATTAATTTGACTCGTCCTGGGACAGGTATTCTTTCTAGTTTATTTACAAAAAATGAATTCACCTCAAAACAAGTATGTGTAAGACAGTATATATAAATAGGAAGAGGGATTTGTAAGGGTTTCTGCGTGGGGAATATATTATGAAGCAAGGCTTGGGCAATCCTCAACCACATATCTCCTGAACTGGCATTGATTGAATCCAAATGCAAGGACAAGTATAAGACGACTATAGACAATACCGAGATAAACAGAGAGCTCTCCGATATACAGCACCTAGTATTCCCAAATGGTCACCCATTTAGTATCGACAAGGTTCAACGTCGCTTAACTACGGTGTCAATGTGATTATCTGTACATAAATAGAGCATTCCACCAACAAAATGGATTTTGTGTGATGGAAAATAGAATTTATTAAATTACATGTGCTATTGCAATTTTAATTCTAACTGAATTTGACAACAGTACATTTCTATTCTAAAAATCAGTAAGCCGTAACGGTAATAAAAGTTATGTATCTTCCTCTCGCCGCAGAGAAGATGGAACACAAGGTCGAAAGGTGAGGATTGAAATGTCAGCGCTTTAGAGAGAGAGAGAGCACTCGGCATTCGACGGTAGGGGAGCCTCAGGCGATTAGTAAAAAACTAACCCTTTCTCAAAGCGTGAGAAGGTAAATCCTGGGCAGGTGGACCTTCCAGAACTGCACAGAACCATACCTCAGCCCGACAGAGTAGGGCCAGGAGAAACCACAACGGACTGATCGTCGATGATGTATCCTTGATTTGTACCGGTGACAGATAATGAAAAATCTATCTATCTCTCTCTCTCTCTCTCTCTCTCTCTCTCTCTCTCTATATATATATATATATATATATATATATATATATATATATATATATATGAGGAATAAAAGAAACAATGTTTCAGACAAAATGTAAAAATAAAAATGGAATAAAAGATAAGCTAATCAACAAATAGCAAAAATAAGCTCAAAAAGACATATTGAAAAGTTCTACCAAAATATTTCGATTGTAAAAACTTTTCTGTTTTTAATCAAAGTTCTGCAACCGACTGATGATGATTGTATTTTACAATTGAAATATTTTGGTAGAACTTTTCAATATGTGTTTTTGGGTTTATTTTTGCTAGTTGTTGATTAGCTTATCCTTATTCCATTTTTATTTTTACACACACACACACACACACACACACACACACACACACACACACACACACACACACACACACAAACACACACACATATATATATATATATATATATATATATATATATATATATGATGATGGACTCTCCCGTCGATTACGACGTATGAGGATCCAACAGCTTATATATATATATATATATATATATATATATATATATATATATATATATATATATATATATATATATATATATATATATATACAAAATATCACAATTAGAATCGTGAATAAAATTAACAATCCTTTTCGCAACTCAATCATATGTCGTACAAATAAACTTCGATCAATGCCTGACCTGGCCACCAAGCTTCAGTCACAAATATCAAACAGTCTTATTTCATAACTGTACAATGATGTGGAGACACTTTGATGATCATCTCATCAGTAGGATGTGTGATTATGGCTCGAGATTTTTATCTATGGGATTATTTCAAAGATAATATATATCAAAACAATACCAGACTATTCCTGAACTGAAGCGGACCAGGGGTCTATCACAGAAGAAATCAACACAATGTCAGGAAAAATGTGTCAGTGTTGTTGACAATTTTATATGTCGTATTCAGATGTGCTTATCAAAGAATGGCGATAAAGCAAAAACTGTTGGACAGTAATGACCAACAGTTGGTAGATAAGCCAGACATAGACTGAAGTTTATTTGTTCCGAATATGGTTGGATTACAAGAATTATCGTGAATTTTATCAACGATTACATGGATGACATTTTGGAGGTCACTTTGTATAAAGTTGTGTTCCATGTCTGTTTGTTTACACATTTCTCCCTGAGGCTTTGGAAAATAGATTATATATATATATATATATATATATATATATATATATATATATATATATATATGAGAAAAAAAGGATGACATAATCCGACGTAATGGGAAATGAAAAAGGAAAAACCAAAAAGGATGTTTTTTTTATATATTCATCAAAGTTTTGTCTTTATTTGTAAGATTTCCTCAGGATGATAATTTTAAGAAAAATGTCATGCAAGTACGTGAAAATATTGGGTTGACATGATGGGTTGATGAGAAAAAGTAGTAGCCATTGCTAGGTGCGCAGATCCGAGGTCCGGGCTTAGTGAAGTCAGTAGCAGTATCATATAATCAAATAATTTATTTAAAATGGTATGAGCTAATGATTACTTTCCTCATAAAGCGCGTTGAATTGTTTTATTTTTAAATTGATATACGTATATTATATTATATATATATATAAACTCCTCCAGGGAAATAAAAGAACTATATATATACATATATATATATATATATATATATATATATATATATATATATATATATATATATATAGATATATATATATATATATATATATATATATATATATAGGGTGGGCCAAAATAAGGGTCCTATCTTTAAATTTGAATAACTTGAATTTGAATAACTTCCACAAAATAAAAGTAAAACTCACCAAACTTTATGTGTGTGTAGACTGACCCTTCCGAGATTTTTTGAAATAAACAAAACAAATTTTAGCCGAAAAACACTTCTTAAAACTTACAAAAACTAAAGTATTGTTTTTTTACACTGTTTTGAGTTTTTTAAGTAAAAATAATGTTTTCTAAATTAGGGTACGTTCCTTAGGGCTAATACGACTCATGCTTGCTTCGGAAGGGGTCCTTTACTTATTCTAAAAAAAAATAAAAAAATCAATAAATAAAAAAGTTATGAATTTTTAAAAATAGGACCCTTATTTTTGCCCACCCTGTCATATATATATATATATATATATATATATATATATATATATATATATATATATATATATCACAATTATATATATATATATATATATATATATATATATATATATATATATATATATATATATGACATGTCTCCAACCTTGGTTGTCTGATAATTTATTTTTGTTTCTTTCGTTCCTTCCTCCCACCTTATTTTCCCCTCCTCACTCCCTCATAACTGACTTATTGATCGTCCGACGGATAATTTGAATTTCCGGCTTTCAGAGACGATTTAAAAGAAATTGGGATTAAACGGTTGGAAGAGGACAAAGACAAACTGACCTCGTTTAGGATACCTCAAATTTTGTCCTCATCTCTATATACCTAATTTGTAGTGGCCAACAGTAGACGCTCTTGATTTGTGATCGGAGTTCGCGCCCGCCGAGCGTCGGAAAATGACTTCCTACATGAAACATCGATGTCTGTAGGTAATAAATAATTAATATTTATTTATACATATTATATACATATATATATATTTATACATATATATTTATGCATATATATTTATACATATTATATATATATATATATATATATATATATATAGTAGCAAGATATATATATATATATATATATATATATATATATGTTTATATGAAGATAGTAGCAAGATATATATATAGTAGCAATATATATATATATATATATATATATATATATATATTTATATATATATATGAAGATAGTAGCAAGATATATATTTATATACAAAGTATTAGAGATAGATTGGAAGAGATGAAGAGATCAAGGGAGAGAGAGTGTGTGTATGTGTAGAGGGATGTATTTCAGTACATTTATTATAGATACGGGATGAAGATAGCGGCGATAGAACAAAGGCCTGTTGGCGAAGAAGGACGTTTACACCTGGCGGCCTTCTACTATTGATCTATAAGCAGCCGCTTCTAATAAGTAACTCAGGCCTGACTAACAACGAATACATTTGCAACTGATTTCGGAGAGATCCAGCTGCGTGGAGCTTATATACACTCAGAATCTCTCTCTCTCTCTCTCATATATTTCAACTTTGATCAAAATCGGTTACATCGTTTTGAGTCTTAAAAATGTCTGACAGTGAATGCTTCAGCTTAAGGTGTATTAAGAAGGAATTTAAATTCAGGAAATCTCGCGTAAGTTGTATCTAATTATTATAGATGAAAATTAATGCAAATCTGAAATATCTGAATTTTCAAATAGGAGATTGGGCCCACATTATAATCCCTAAACCCTTTTTAATACTCTAGAAAAGCCGAAATTCGAAGACTATTTATTAATTGATGTCTAATATATATTGTTAAAATTTTACAAAAAAATCAGAGGTATCTGAATTTCCACGAAGGACTTCGAGTTTTTCTAAGAAACATTTCTATAAAACTAAATTAAACTAAATAGAGCACACATTACCTACTCTTCCGCCTAACAGCTGTGTTTCCCGATTCATAATGGCTGATCAATTAGTTTAGGGGTTAATCATCTACATACAACTATATAAACATATACACATGCCTAACTTTATATAGACATATACTAGCGAGACCCGTGTCCCGGCGTTATTCGGGAAAATGATGAACCAAAGAAACTCCTGCTCCCATTACATTTTAAATGTAAATAGATAAATACTTTAGAAATTGTTTTGTTTAACTCATTGGTGTATAAATAAGAGACTATGCGGTGTTGTGTAGAAATCATTTTGTGATAAGGAGTAGTAATATCGGCATCATCATTCTTCTTCTTCTTCTTCTTCTTCTTCTTCTTCTTCTTCTTCTTCTTCTCCTTCTTCTTCTTCTTATTGTTATTATTATTATTATTATTATTATTATTATTATTATTATTATTATTATTATTATTATTATTATTATTATTATAATGTAATTATTTTATTATTGTTGTTGTTGTTATTATTATTATTGTTGTTATTATTATTATTATTGTTATTAGAAGTAGTAGTATAAATTGTGTTTTTACTATTATTAGTATTAATGATATGAATAGTAAAACGATTGAACATTAGCATTTTTTCAATTCAATGTATGCGCGTAAAATTGTGTAAAACGTATCAAAATTGTTTCTCCAAACTTTTGTTCATAAAGTATTTGATTTTGTAAAATGTTGAATTTGCTTTCAAATTGTATTGTCATTATATTTTCTGTAATCAAGTAGTCAATATAAACAAATTGAATCATGATTTTTTAAATATCACAAATGTGTCTAATTCATGATGAATTAAGTGATTTTTTGTGAATTTAGTTCCTTTATATTTTTGTACATTTTACATTTGAGTTGATGGAAATAAATCAATTATTGTAAGCTGCTTCCTAATAATATGTATAGTTGCTAATTACTTCACATTAATAAGAAATTTCTTACTAAAATTTTTCCTTGTAATTATTATTTAGTAGTAGTTTTGGTATTCACATGTCCGCCCGTCAGTCGTGGACTCCAGTCACATGTTTGCCAGGCCTATATTATGGATCGCCTTGGTTGAAACTGATATGTCGCTCATGACAGCTGAAAGACTGGATCAAGACAATGATAAGTGGCAAAATGTTGTTCTCAATCATGTGGAGTATACACATAATCCATAATCATACCTCGTTGCTAATTACTAAACATTACTAAAAAAAAAATTTACTAAACTTTTCTCGGTAATTATTATTTAGTCTTCACATGTCCGCCTCCAATCGTGGACTCCAGCCACATGTTTTCAAAGCTTGTAATAAATCCATTATTGGTCCCCTGATTTTATAAATCGAGGGACTTATGTTTTGAGGCATGTCCGTCCGCAAATTTCTCTGAAATTTTGCATGAAGTTGTAACTTTGGTCAGGGTAGAAAGTGACATTCTCCGATATTTGAGAAATAATCTCGTTAGCCCCCCCCAGGGGGTCAAAAGGCCCCGAAATGGCAAAAAATAACATTTTTTGCCCCATAACTTTTCATCCATCCATTCAATTTCTCTGAAATTTGGCCAAAATGTGGAGGAAATTGTACCTAATAGAAAATAAGTATCGCTGACCTTGGAAAAAATCTGGTTCGCGCCACAGGGGGTCAAAAGTCACCAAAATGGCAAAAATTACCCTTTTCACCCATAACGTTTGATCCATCCATTCAATTTTTCTGAAACTTGGCCAAAATGTAGAGGCAATTGTTCTGGATAGAAAATGGAAATCCTTGACCTCAGAAAAATTCTGGTTCGCGCCCCCAGGGAGTCAAAGGGGAGTCAAAAATGCCCCAAATTGCCCAAATGTATTGCATTTTATACTCGCCACATCGAGTCACATACAGAGGGGGGCCACGTACGCGCGGCTTGTTTATATTACCATCATTTGCATCAACCGCATTTGTTCGCACCTCCATCAGTATCCATCAGTATTAATAGATTAACACGAAAGTTCTACCAGAGCCACTACTCTTTAAAATTTATTAAGTCAATAACAAAAACGACAGACTACAAGAACTTCGTAAATATAATAATAAACAAGCTAAACAAACAGCATTCCGATGGTCTTCTCTGATGGTCAACAGGCGCATTAACTTATTCAGCACTTACATTATTCGCGCCAAATGCCAATAACAGAATTAGTAAATTCCCTCCGCGTTCGTTCAACATTTGTGCTAAGAAAATAAACGGAAGAGAGAGAAAAAGCTAAACAAACATGGTCTTCTCTAACCCTAACCCTAACGCATTAACTTATGCAGCACTTACAAGGGATTTTACAATTCTTCGATTAGCTCTTAGAAACAATTCCATCGTTAGAAAACTATCCATTAATGCTAAAATACACCCCTAATTTATTAAAGATGCTAACCACGTCGATAACACCACTTACACAACACCACACAACGTGGTAACTATAGTTTCAATAAACCAAGATGTCTAGTTTGTCAACATTTAGTCACATAATCCACCCTTCAGAATCTCAAATACACGCATACAAATACAACCGTCACACCCCATTACCTGTGATTGTCCGAATGTCATGACCTCCATTTTTTGCACATTTCCAAACAGTGACGAGACAAAATGACTTTTTAGATTTGGATTTAATAACCACAAACATGCTATTCGACAAAACATATCATGCTCTGAAATAGTCAAATATTTGAACCAAATAGACTATAAATTCTATAACATATGCGCGCAATCAAAAAACAAACAAAAGGTATTTTAAATCTAAACACAAGAAAAAGGTTTAAACTTCGATGTGTGAATTTTAACGCGCATAATCATTTGATAAACACATGAATGCCCCTATTTTCAATATAGACACATTTAATTTAATAATACCAAAACAATACACCACGATAACAACATCAAATAAAAAGAAAATCCTTGATGCCATTTACCATAAAACTATACACCTCCCCACATGATAATATTAATTACGAAACAAGTAATAAGAAAACCCTTGATGCCATTTACCATAAAACTATACAACTCCCCACATGATAATATTAATTACGAAACAAGTAATAAGAAAATCCTTGATGCCATTTACCATAAACCTATACAACTCCCTACATGATAATATTAATTTTGAAACAAGTAATAAAAAAATCCTTGATGCCATTTACCATAAAATTATACAACTCCCCACATGCTAATATTAATTACGAAACAAGTAATAAGAAAATCCTTGATGCAATTTACCATAAAACTATACACCTCCCCACATGATAATATTAATTACGAAACAAGTAATCAGAAAATCCTTGATGCTATTTACCAACAAAACTATACACCTCCCCACATGATAATATTAATTACAAAACAAGTAATAAGAAAATCCTTGATGCTATTTACCATAAAACTATACACCTCCCTTACATGATAATATTAATTACGAAACAAGTAATAAGAAGATCCTTGATGCCATTTACCATAAAACTATACACCTCCCTACATGATAATATTAATTACGAAACAAGTAATAAGAAAATCCTAGATGCTATTTACCATAAAACTATACACCTCCCCAGATGATAATATTAATTACGAAACAAGTAATAAGAAAATCCTTGATGCCATTTACCATAAAACTATACAACTCCCCACATGATAATATTAATTACTAAACAAGTAATAAGAAAATCCTTGATGCAATTTACCATAAAACTATACACCTCCCCACATGATAATATTAATTACAAAACAAGTAATAAGAAAATCCTTGATGCCATTTACCATAAAACTATACACCTCCCCACATGATAATATTAATTACGAAACAAAAAATAATAAAATCTTTGATGCAATTTACCATAAAACTATACACCTCCCCACATGATAATATTAATTACGAAACAAGTAATAAGAAAATCCTTGATGCCATTTACCATAAAACTATACAACTCCCTACATGATAATATTAATTTTGAAACAAGTAATAAGAAAATCCTTGATGCCATTTACCATAAAATTATACAACTCCCCACATGCTAATATTAATTACGAAACAAGTAATAAGAAAATCCTTGATGCAATTTACCATAAAACTATACACCTCCCCACATGATAATATTAATTACGAAACAAGTAATAAGAAAATCCTTGATGCAATTTACCATAAAACTATACACCTCCCCACATGATAATATTAATTACGAAACAAGTAATCAGAAAATCCTTGATGCTATTTACCAACAAAACTATACACCTCCCCACATGATAATATTAATTACAAAACAAGTAATAAGAAAATCCTTGATGCTATTTACCATAAAACTATACACCTCCCTTACATGATAATATTAATTACGAAACAAGTAATAAGAAGATCCTTGATGCCATTTACCATAAAACTATACACCTCCCTACATGATAATATTAATTACGAAACAAGTAATAAGAAAATCCTAGATGCTATTTACCATAAAACTATACACCTCCCCAGATGATAATATTAATTACGAAACAAGTAATAAGAAAATCCTTGATGCCATTTACCATAAAACTATACAACTCCCCACATGATAATATTAATTACTAAACAAGTAATAAGAAAATCCTTGATGCAATTTACC
>OY744530.1:113657847-113695347 GCA_963556195.1 Sepiola atlantica | reverse complement strand
CCCCTTTCCGACTCCCCCTTATTCCATTTATTTTTCTCTTCCTCCTTTTTTTCACCTTCGGCCATTGTTTTTCCTACTCTCCCCCTTACTATATCACCCTATACCTTTCCCTTTCACTTCTACTTTTTAACCCCCTATTAATTTCTTCTTCTTCTTCTTCTTCTTCTTCTTCTTCTTCTTCTTCTTCTTCTTCTTCTTCTTCTTCTTCTTCTTCTTCTTCTTCTTCTTCTTCTACGCTGCTGATAATTGTCTCTCATTCTCATATTTTATTTTGTCTTTGAATCATTCTGTTTGAATTCAGAAATTATTTCCTTCTCCTCTTTCTCCAAATTATATTAAAAAAAGTTTCCACTGGGTTTATACCTCTTTATTTCCCACATTGTAAGGCCGAGCCTTGGATCTTTCGTTATTTTTAATTATTGCCTTGAATTGTTTTTGGCAGTTCCTTACAATGACACTGCACACGCTGACAGTTATATTACCCCACTTTTCCTTCTCAATAGTCAAATTCGAAAGGACATTTGTATCTTATTTTTATATTCATTTGAATATAAAAATAAGACACAAAAGTCCTTTTGAATGCAGAGACCTTTTTCAATTGGGTTTAGTTTATAACTCTGTACAAGGTTCGTCACTGCCTTATTTTTATTTTAATCGAACATTTAAACATGATTCCAGGATATTCAAATATGTCGTCAAAGTCCGACATCCACGATCGCCATAGACATAGAATTTGTGTTTACATCAGGGACGGTTTCCATTTGGCAAGGACATTTCCAATAAATACTTTGAGTTATATTATATGTGTTTCCGTGTTACACTTGCTTACACCACCTGTTTTATATTTGCTTTTTATTGTCTCCACAACAATGATGTTACGGTCATCGAGCGAATCTCTGACAAAAATGAACAAGCTCTTGTCTGTTCATTCTTCCGCCTAGAGTGTATCGATACGCAAGGGCTGATTGAAACAGTTAATCTCAGAAATTCTTATGCATACTCTTTTCGGAAAGAAATGTGTCCTTTGTAGTCTCTGATATATCTCCAACAGAGACACAGCAGTCAGCTATGGCACACAACTGAGTATACCGCTTTAATCACTCACAGAAACCAATACTTGAATTGCTATCAACGAAGCAAATACCAGGAAACCAAAGCCACCTTTAAACCTTCCCGCAACGGCTGCAACAAAAATACAAAACGCGAAAGAGACCTATGATCAATCTGTTAAATCCGGGGTTGGCGAGCAGAGGTTGGCTCCCATGGGTTTTGGAGAATACACCCAGGGTCATGAAAGATACAATACATCCATTCCAACCAGCATTAATGGACCAGACGTGATTCCCTAGCAGTTATTGAAGTCTAACGTTTCGCAAACAACTTTGCATCAAATACCGCCCTTTGCGATCAGGGGCATCTACTTTTTTGCATCGCCATATAGACCTATCAATCTCCCGTGCGTCATGACTAAATTGTTTGAAGCTGTGATAAATCAAGACGTTGTCAATCTCTTCAGCAAATGCAATATATTTTGTGACAAGCAATATGCATTTCGTCCTGAAAAATTAACAGCTAGCGTACTGACTGTAATATCACACATGATCAGTGAACATAACGATGGGGGATTCGTGTCTGATAAGGTTTGGAAGAAAGATTTTCTAGCTATGAATGTCTTGAAATGTCTTCGCAAGTATGAAATATTTTCTGTTTGAGAAGTATATAAAAGTAGTTGTTTACGGGTAGACGTCTGAAGCACTAAGGATCAACGCCAGCGTTCCTCAAGGTTTTATTCTGGCTAAACCTTCTTTCTGATCTTCATCAATGATCTTCCAAATCATATTCTGAAATCATTAGTCGACATCTACGTAGACGACACATCTGTTTATTTCAGAACTTCGAAGAGTATCCCTTAAGAAAGCTTCGTGCTTTGGATAAGCTCTAAGCACTGACTTTTTTCCGGGCCTAAAATGGAAGACTAACATCAAATGCATCCCTAGAAAATGTTGTTCGGTCATTCCACCACTCCAGAATTATCTGACTTCTGTGCAGTACTCTACCTGTAGATTGTTCTAAAATGGAGTATTACTCCCACATTTGAAAAAATGCTGCTCAGATCACCCTTTCTTCATTTGACAATGCAAAATCAACTTTACTATCTAGTAGAGAATGATATGTTCTCTTTCCTACAGCGTTTTACATCACAGAAGAGATGTTGCTAGTCTTTCTCTACTCTATCGCTATTCTCATGGTAGGTAATCGGATGAGCTCCAATCTGGTTCCCATTGTAAAACATTCACAAGAACTCGACATAGTAATTCCACCGCAAACACTTTCCCTTTCCTTCTCTGTGTACCTAAACCAAAATGGAATTTTATGAATAGTATTTATTTCCAGGAACCTGTCATTTGTGGAATGCATTGCCGCGGGACTTCTTTCTTTTATACTACAACGTATTGCCTTCACGTGCAATGTCAACAAATACTCTTTGAACCGTCCTGTTAAGTAATCAAAGTTTTTTTTTTCATCCATCGTTTTCAACTCTCTTGTTGTATAGTTCAGCATTTAGATGACAATGTCAATACCTCTTATTCATGAGTAGCGTTTGGTCTTGGTAAGTGGTAACTCATTCGTAAAATAAATTCAAGTGATTTAAAAAATGTCATATCATTTCAGAATCAAATAACTTTGCCTGTTCCCGTCTAAATGGCACCACTTGTTTAAAGGTGAAATGTTATGTGTTTATTTTTTCAGGTATAAAAATGACATTCACTTGAAAAAAAACGCGTTTTGTGTGTTGGTGTATGTCCGAATATAGTCGAATAAGACTGTGCAAGGTGTATTTGTGAGATGTTCCATAAAAAATCACCAATGCCAATACAGATTTGGACATGGCACAACAGCCAAAGAGAAAGGCCATCTTTCAAGGTCAAAACAATCTTAACTATCAATAACATCGGAAGAGACGGTCGAGTTTTAGGCGGTGCACATATTAAACATTAAATGCTTTTTTTAAAAATATGACACACTCCAACAAAATGCATATCTAATATAATATTCAACGGACGTATATCAAACTGCAACTTGTTTCACATCTGCAACGAGCCTGTTTGCAAGTGTGAGTAGGTATTACTATGATATTGCATCAGTACAACCGCTAAATAAATAATCAGTGTCTTCGATGTCACGGGCCAGTGGCATAAACTTCTAAATCTGGTCATTATAATGGTAAGTAGACATTATTTTATGATTCTCTTGTGTATTATGATTATTATTTAGATACATATGTTTTAGTGTGTTGTTATACATATCAATTTAATGCCATTTGTTGCACATTTGTAACATCATTTATTTTTGTTCAATATATTTTAATTTCCAAAAATCATTTATATTACTTTATACTACCATGAACATTTTCACTTTTTTTTCAAACCAATATAAAAAAAATAAAGCATTTAAGGGTTAAACATTTGTGAAATCGTCCATGAAATACACATACCTTGTAGTTCCTCCTTCACATTGGGATGAATAAATGTTATGATGTTTAACAATACGCCTATTTAGTTTAAGTTGCATGGACTATTTAGATTTCGCTAAGCGGCTAGTACTTGATGCTTCTCAGCATTACGAGTGAAGTAATCCTGGGAAAAGAGTTGCGCTATCTCCTGCACTTGGATGTAGTAGATAATAAAAAGGGAGTCTCATTACTTACTTGTTTTAATATAAATAGAAAGGGTGTGTAGACATATTTTTTAACCATTGTTTCGTATAGTATTCATTTTTTTGAAAAAAAACATAACAATCTGCAGTGTTAAAATAAATAAAATTTATTTTAATCTGAACTTTCGAGAAATAAAATTCTTCTTTTTCAAAGCAATGTTTTTCTGTTTTTTTTCTTTATCGTCCGATGGTAATGAGCTTTTAGGTCAGAAAATCACGTTATGTCTCAACGCGCGGCTACGCCAATTTGAAATAGAAAGGGTGTGTAGACAAATTTTTAGACCATTGTTTGGGATAATATTAATTTTTTTAAAGAATCATAACAATGTATAGTGTTAAAATAAATAAAATTTATTTTAATCTGAGCTTTCGAGAAATAAAATTCTCCTTTTTTATATAGTTTCTGTGATGTGTACATCTAAAATGATTAAAACACACTGTATGTTGTAACACTTAATACCGTGTATTTTCGATCATTGTCATGTTGGAACGTCTAATCACTGCCAAAATACAGCTTTCATAAACTTTGTGTTATATATTCTTTTTAATAATACCTAAATACTTATTAGGATACCTTGTACTCTATCTCTCTTAGTCCAGAAGCCACTGAACAGCTCCAAATCATAATGCTTCTGCCATGGTGACGAAAACAATTCTAGCTTATATTATTACAATCAATCAATAAATTAATTAATTTTATTGGCAAAACATAGCAAAATGAAGCATCCATGCAAAAAGAGAGTTAAAAGATATTGCATCTACATACCGCCTGAAGGTATGTCGAAGGTGACTTTAAACCTGAATATGGTCAGCATCATAACAATGTCCTCTAACAGGCTGGGCCATGGAGGGAGCAGGACGAGCACAAAGAATGCTGTTTTTCTTTTGTTGAGACGAAAGCGACGATGGTATATTTTAGAACTTAGATTTCATTTACTTAGAATTATTTTATGAATTCTATTTCTGATGTCACCTTGTGTTTTGTTTTTTCAAAATATTGTTCTATTCGGATAAATCATTTCCTAACGAATACTAATATATTTGTGAATTTGCACAGTACATTCGATTCTTTTTTCCATTTCGGTTTCCTTTACAAAACTAATCGATTGAGTCGTTTCTTTTTAGTTTAGTTCTATTTCTGACCGCTAGGAACAGAATGTCATTGTTGTGCGGATGGACGGTTTTGTAAAAAATATTTTATTAAATTAAAAGTTTCCATCCCATAAAACATTACGTATTAGTAAACTTATAGTTCGTACAATGCTTAAAGAATATATAAGAAAATGTACATACAATGAAGCCAACGTCATTAATTGCACAAGTAAACATTGCTGTAATCTTTATATATCAAACTCCTCTAAAGGTTAATTTTTGTTCCCATTAATGATGCTGTATGTCAGAATAGGTTCCATGGCTGATTAATTGAAGGCCGAAATTGTCTTTGAAAACCGTTATTTGTAGGTAAGCGTTGGAAATCCCGTTGCCATCATGGTTGTCAACCGTTGAATACGCTCACGGTATACGATATCTTTTTTGAAAATGAGGATTTGTGACTTGAATGGCACACTAAAAATGAGTCGTACTTAGGTTAGGTAAAGAGGACGGAAAGCGTCTGCTGTTAGGCTAAGCAAGGATCAGGTAGAGAACTCGCCAGGCTTTGTTCACTATCTCGATACAGTGTGTTGCTTGTTTGGAGGAGTTGTCCACAACTATACCAATTTTGATTATTCAATCTACTCTACACAATATTTCGGTATAGTATGTAAATAATAAACACACAATCACACACACACACACATACACACATATATATATATATATATATATATATATATATATATATATATGATTATTTTTATTTACATAGACATGTACAAAATCTGCGACATTGGCATGTCGATGTTATCGATCAACAGCTAGTATAAACTGAGATCTCACCAGGAAAAGTTAGAATCCGATCTTAACCTTAGATCATATTTGGTTCTTTCCAAATATGATCTAAGGTTAAGATCAGATTCTAAATCTGTTTCGAATCGCGCGACCAGTAGCAAATAGTTATATCTCAATGCTGACGAGTCCCGATTAAAAGGACGAAGCGTATCCGTACATGAATAATAAAGAAAACAAACAAATATATATATATATATATATATATATATATATATATATATATATATATATATATATATATATATATAAGTAAGAAGGATTGATATTCACCTTTTCTTTCTTTCACTGGTTCTCTCTGTTTTGTACTTCGTATTATTCCTCCCCTCTTATGTACTTTGTACATGCATGTGTGTTTCGAACGCGCCGATGTGATTCTGCGCGTGGCGGGAAGCAGGTGGTTCAGCATAACTGCAACCATCACATCCACCTTCCTTGCCGGGATTATCGTGCGCTGGCGGAAACACACACTTTGTACTTTTATGAAGTATCCTTCGCAACGCAAACAGACCATGACAGGAAACAAGAAAAAAGAGAGAAATGAAATAATGAACGATGTCCTTTTCATTGCCGGGGCTCGGTAGGCGTCATTCAGAAAGAAAGGTGTGCTCAACTATTCGTCCAGGCGGTGCGAACGCACTTTTATATCGTAAGTTATTGACGAGGAAAGGACAGACGAGCAAGAATAAAGGAAAAGAAACATATATTCTTACTCATATCTATAGTTATTCTTATGAGATACGAGCTGAAATACAGGATGATCCTCCTAAACTGTCAACTATGTTATCATTGATAATATCCACAATCCATTTCTGCAATCAAACGATATTTGGTACGAATAAACTGCCGTCCACGCCTACACTTGTCCACCACGTTTCAGTCATGTTCAACAGTCTTTGTTGTTGTCGTCATTCAATAATAAGTACACCTAGGTACGACGTGTAAACTTGTAAACTCAGTTCACATTAGCAATCACAGTGCCAGTTATTTGTTGAAAAAGTGTAGGTGTGACCTTGAAACGGAAGACAAATAAATTTATATGAGCTCTTATTAACCAACAATTTAGAGCATTATTCTTTGACTTGGATCTGGAGGTATGCATCTAATATATCCAGATCACAAAGTTTTTCTACCGTTTAATTTTGCAAAAAAATTGAAGTGTTAGGATCGGATAAATTCAAGCTAGTTTGAAAAACCTGCGTAAACGCGTAATCTGTTAAGTTTTTTTATTAGATATATTGTTACCCAGTCTGAATATTCCACAGTTGAAATGACACAAAAACTTGTAAGTTGCTCCAAATTATTGTTTAGTCGTTCACAATTAGCGAATCGCACATTTCTTTTGGGCCTGAGAATAGGCTTTACATTTCATTTAACTTCAAACTTCACTTTTGTCTTTGTAAATCTTACATATAAGTCTAGAATTACGTTAAAAAACTTATCTTTAAACCCTTTTATTTAACTGTTCTAAAGGCTGCTATCGCTGTGTGTACAAGTGTTAGACAATTGATCAACTAGTTTTCTATGCAAGGTGACCATATGCTTTTTTTAATATTTCATAGGTGCAGCAGTTACAAAATAGTAATAATTGAATCCTTTCTCACGTTTTATGTTTCCGTAAAAAAACTTTTTAAAAGTTTCTACTATTGATATTACAAGGAGATTCTAAATTATGTTTATTATTGTTTCTATACAACAATAACTGGCCGTTATATTATTCTGTTGTATTGTGCAGGGCTTAATAAAAATGACAACATAGGTATCTTAGGAAAATATAATAAGTATATTTATTTGTCGGTGACGATGAGGGTGGTGGTCGGAGAGGCTTTGTGCACAGGGAACTAGATGGTTGATTCTCTCCGAGGTTCGATCGTCAACTAACTTTTGATTTTCTGTTATTATATAACGATTTTGTCGTCATTGAGATTGCACTCGGTGACAGCTTGAACTTTATTTGACACTTCCAAAATCTGTCCATCTTTTCTTATCTTGACACAACCACACCTGGCAATATGATCTTTAACCTTTTGACAATCTATCATATGTTGACTCTTCCTGTGTAGGTGTTTGTCTGGTTGTGAGCTTTGTATTTTATTTTCAACTAACCTTTTTGATCATGCGGCAATTATCTTATCACCTGACAATCGCCATGTGCATCTGTTTTATCAACACCCTCATTGCACAGACTCGGAAATGTAACATTTCGTGTTAAGTGTAAACATATATTCTATAAAACGCTAACTGACTGTAATATTATTCGTGCTACGGGTAAACATCAATTCTGTACAACACAAAATGACTGTCATATTATTTGTGCTAACGGTACACATCAATTCTATACAACACTAACTGACTGTAATATTATTCGTGCTAAGGGTAAACTTCAATTCTATACAACACTAACTGACTGTAATAGTATTCGTGCAATGGGTCATCATCAATTCTATACAACACTAACTGACTGTAATATTATTCGTGCTAAGGGTAAACATCAATTCTATACACCACCAACTGACTGTAATATTATTCGTGCTAAGGGTAAACTTCAATTCTATACAACACTAACTGACTGTAATAGTATTCGTGCAATGGGTCATCATCAATTCTATACAACACTAACTGACTGTAATATTATTCGTGCTAAGGGTAAACATCAATTCTATACAACACTAACTGACTGTATTATTATTCGTTCTACGTGTAAATATATATTAGATACAACACTAACTGACTGTAATATAATTCGCGTAAAGGGTCATCATCAATTCTATACAACACTTACTGACTGTATCATTATTTGTGCTAAGGGTAAACATCAATTCTATACAACACTAACCGACTGTAATATTATTCGTGCTAAGAGTAAACATCAACTCTATAGAACACTAACTGACGGTAATATTATTCGTGCTACGGGTACACATCAATTCAATACAACACTAACTGACTGTAATATTATTCGTGCTAACGATGCACATCAATTCTATACAACACTAACCAACTGTAATATTATTCGTGCTAAGAGTAAACATAAACTCTATACAACACAAACTGACGGTAATATTATTCGTGCTACGGGTAAACATCAATTCCATACAACATTCACTGACTGTTATATTATTCGTGCTAAGGGTAAACATCAATTCTATACAACACTAACTGACTGGAATATTATTGATGCTAAGGGTAAATATCAATTCTAGACAACACATAAACTACTTATAAATAATAAATTAAACCATGCCCACTCCACTCTATATCAAAACAAACACGTCATTGCTGAATAAAATCAAACCTAAACCAAACATCTAACAAAAAACATCTTCGCCTTCGCCCTTGAGGCTCGCATTAACTAATATCCGGGGAATTAGAACCAACATCAACGACGTAGAAACTGTTATCCTGACAAACTCTCAGATATCCTAGCAATAAGTGAAACGAGCCTTCAATCCTAAACATCCTCTCCCCATTTTGACATGACTGACTACCTCCGACTCTACCGTAAAGACTATGACAAACATACACGGGCTAGGAGTTTATGTTTGGAACACTCTCCCTCTGACTAGAGAACATAGGTTAGAATCAGATGACCAAGCCTACATGTGCTTTAGATTGACTTTACATCACAGCGTTAGTTACTTATATTTCTTATACCGTCCTCCTTCGACCCAGGACTCTACCCTGATAAATTACGTCTCTGAAAAGCATAGATTGAGCACTCTCATTCGACTCGAATGACCAAATACATGTATTTAGGGATTTTAATGAACACCACCGTTACTGGCTGAGATTTCCACGTTTTACTGACGTATAACTTCTTTCACAGACTGTCGCTTTCCCGAACCGTCTCCATGATTGAATAGACCAGCGAACTCCACTTCTCGACCTGTGCTTGACCGAGGCTTGTATGATGAATGCCCATAGCCCGCTCGGTAATGCTAATCACATTGTGGTAATGATTTATATCACCCTAAAAACTCGTCCAAAAGCTGATGAGCCGTTGCTCAAAACAACGTGATACTACGAGCAAGCTGATTTTGAGTCCATCAGAGATCACATTAGCGACGCCCCATGGAGGCAAACCTTCTCACTCTCTGATGATCAGTGCGCAAATGAGTTAACCGAATCGGTCAAAGCAGGCATTGAAGCCTATGTCCCCATGAGAAAATTCTTCAGCAAGCCCCACTCTCCTCAATGGTTCACCTCGAAATGTGCAGCTACCATTGCTGAGAGGCAGAAAGCGTTCTGAGAATTCGGCCGCCATAAATCAACTGGGAATAGACAGAAATTTATAGAGTCAAGAAATAATTGTAAGCCAGTAACAGGTGAGGCAAAGAGAAACTATACAGAAATAACCAAAAAACGCATTCAGCCACAGAAACTAAGTACTCGCGATTTCTGGAAAATCTACAATAGTGTGGTGAACAATGGACAATCAACAATTCTCCCGCTATCAAACCACAATGATGTCGTTTGCACGGCAACCTTAAACTCCACTTTGGACTGGGCAAACCACCCCCTCCCGAAATTCACATTGCGGACTGAACCCATACTTGAAAACCCGGTCATCACCCCATCTCAGGCTAAGGATATAAAAAACCTTGACACCTCCAAGGCTTGTGGGCCTGATCTGATACCAATAATAGTAATAAAGTAATGCTCTGCTGAACTGACCCCTGTCCTCTCCAAACTCTACAACACATGTCTTACTGCATCTTGCTTAATTGATAGCTTGAAAATTGTCTCTGTGGTACAAGTCTTCAAGAATTCTGGAGAGATAACTTATCCTCACAACTACCCACCAACAAGTCTACTCTCAATCTTAGCAAAAATCTTTGAATCATTAATCAATCTAGCGTTTGTCCGGCACCTAGTTAATGCTAAACGTCTTTCTGATCATCAGTACGGATTTAGAAAAGCACGATCTACTGCGGATATCATAACGGTCATCTCTGAACGCATATATCATACACTGGACAAGGCAGGTGAAGCTAGTACAGTAGCGCTTGATATATCCAAAACCTTTGATAAGGTTTGGCATAAAGGGCTTCTTCTAAACATTCAATCATATGGTATTACTGGACAAATATTTAATATAATTAGATCCTTGCTAACCAAAGGAAAGATCCAAGTTCTTCTCGACGGCCGTTCATCTAGTTACTCTAGTGCCCCCGACTAACCCGACAATCAACTAAATCCCATCCATTCACTGTGGAGGCCCCCAGATGCCGGAGAGCTTTCTACTCCAATAGCTTATTTTCTCGAGCTGCTGGCCTCTGGAACGCCCTCTCTGCTCCCCTTTTCTCCGACTGTACCGACATGCAGAAGTTTAAAACTAATGTAAACAGACATCTTGCTGCACAGCTTCCAACTTAGGATGACACCCAAAACTTCCACCCTAATTCTCAGTAGCCCCTTACGTCTACAGTGGTGGCCTGCCTTGTTTGGGGTGAACTATCTATCTATCTATCTATCTATCTATCTATCTATCTATCTATCTATCTATACAGGTGTCGCGCATGGCATAACTTCGGAATTATGAACATATCCTCATAAATATAAGTCAAGAAACGCTTGGTTTCCGAGTTATAGGCTCAAATCTGCTGAACTTTCTTCATTATATGCATTGAACAGGTACAATGTTTTTGTATGAAATAGAAGAAACTGTTCAAAATGTGAACTATCTAGGGTAATGCAGGTCTCACAATTGCGTCTCATGGAAAGTCAAATATGCTTCCAAATACCTGGTATTTTTGGCATGTATGTTTTATATGCTTCGAAATTGACAATAAATCATATTATGATACAACCCTCCTCTGCAATCTTATTTATTTATAACTTTATCGTAATTTCTAAATAGCTATTTAATTGTTGAATATTGTGCTTCATTTTGCATTATAAATTGCCTTAATTTCCTTTTGGTTGGACAGTTCCATACCTTCTGCTGTCTTTATTTCCCCCATTCTACTATAGTGATGACTATTCAGCTGTCAGTTCCAGTTTCCATGTCTCAAATTATTTCTCTATAAAATTTATAATTTTGTCGGATATTTTGTACATCCTTAAGCATACATATTAGATTATGTCGTAGGCTTTCTTCTGGTCGATTCAAGCGATTGTGTTAGGGCAACCTAACAAGGGAGAATAGTTGTTCCCCTTGAATCAAAAGAAAGAGTTACCGCCCTTGGATAAAAGAAGTCGTCTGCCATAACCGTAACAAGTAAACAGAACGGCTCTCCCGATCAAACAAGCATCTCACGTTCAACGGTTTTCTACATTTCAATTTAATCGGTGGTTTTGTTAAATTAATTTGTTTAAGGTTCTACTTCGCCCTTCCTCCATTTTTGAGTTGAAATTAAACCGATAACGTATAAACATCCAGACGTAACAATTTGGCGACAGGAATAGTTTTTTAGAACCACGGTAACGCAAATTTACACTTTCAAATATGGATTGCACCATACGACAATTAATGCAACAATTACGTTTGATGGAATTATTTTCAGAGAGATTCTCAACACATGCACCATCGCTTTCGGAAACAAAGCTTACGACATCGACAGAATCGGTTGCAATTAACATTACGAAATTCCAATATGACCCAATAGCTAAATTGACGGTCTGTACGTTGTTTTCACGCTTTGAGAACCTTTTCCGTGTGTGAAATCAAGGAACAAGCTGACGACTAGGGAAGCTTGGGACGTCGGAACATGATCGGTATGCAAACTACATATACCTAAACAGCAACGTGACTACAACTTCGACGACACGGTGGAGACTCTGAGCCAGATTTTCGGTGAGCAGATTTCGTTATTTAATATGCGTTTCAATTGTCTTAGCATAAAGAAGTCTGATTCAACTGATTTCTCAACTAATGCAGTAATTGTGCCCAGAGAATATGAACATTTTTAAATATTTTCCATCACGAACGCTCAATTCAAATGTTTAATTTTTGTGTGTGGTTTGAGATCGGTATGGGAGGCAGACATTCGCACACAGATTTTGTCAAAAATAGAGCAAAATCCAGAAATTATATTGCAACAAGTCGCCGTGGAATACCAGCGTCTTGTGAATCTAAAGCATGATTCAACTATTGTGCAACAAACAACAGCATCCACGGTTAACACAGTCCCCAAACAACGTCGACCCACCTCACTAACTTCAACATCTGTCAAGCCCCCAACTGCTTTCTGGAACTGTGTCAGCTAGCATTTCGTACGAAACTGTACATTCAAGACACACCGCTGTTGCAGGTGCAATTGACTGGGACATCAAGAGGGATTTTGCACCCCTCAAGGACAAAAAACAACCCATAATAGACAAACCACACAGAACAGGCACCGACAACATTACAAAACAAACACAAACAGTCTGGTAGCAACTTTCCTTCCAAACCAAAACTCAAACCTAAAATATGTTGTAGTACAATTGAATGACAATCCTGTTAAGCTGTAGGTAGACACTGCTTCCGATATCACACTTATATCACAAAAGCTTTGGGAAACCATAGGCCAGCCTTCATTGACACCAACAAGTCATGTAGCACAAAGTGATTCTAGTGACTGTGTTCACATCACGGGTTAATTACCCGTTACTATTAAAATGAAGGATACCGTATACATGTCGGGTACCGTATACATAGCAAACTCATGCCATACTTTGCTGGGACTTGACTTTATCGAGTTACTAGGTTTTCTCGACATTCCACTCGACCGGATATGTGAAGTGGTATCCAGATCATCACATCAGAACAGCATTATCGATCAGACCAAATACATCATGAAACAATTTTCTCTAATCTTCACTAACAACTTAGCACGCTGCACTCAGGCAGAGGCCACACTGTCTCTTACACCATTTTCTAAGCCTGTTTTCCGACCCAAATGCCCAATGCCATACGCTGTATTGCCACTGGTGGACCAAGAACCAACACGACTTGAGAAAACGAAGGTCATCATAGCGGTGACATATTCACGGTGGGCAGCACCCACTGTAGTAGTAAAGAAAGCCGATGGTTCAATTCGGTTGTGTGCTGATTTTTTAACTAGTCTCAACATAGCACTAGAGGATCATCAATACCCATTGCCAATCCCAGATGATCTCTTTACCATATTTAATGTGGCAAAATTTGACCTCGCACAGGCTTATCTGCTAGTGGAAGTGGAAGAAACCTCCAGGCAGCTGCTTACTATAAACACACACCATGGATTATTCCAATTTACTCGTTTACCTTTTGGGGTAAAAACAGCCCTGCAATATTTCAGCAGATGATGGACACAATGCTCACTGGCGTGGAAGATGCAGTTGCGTACTTAGATAACATCATCGTTGTTGGGCAATCAGTTCCAGATGACGACACTGTCATCGATGCCATCACCATCGAGGACGATTTTTAACGCACGCTCACACATTGTATCCGGACATTTCCAGTGACAAGGATTGATGTAAAGTGAGTAACACAACACGATCTAATGATACAAAATGTGTCCAAATTTGCCCAACATTCATGGTCCCCTAACCTCACAGTTCAAACGCCGCAGTGGCTACCTTTCTGTCATTGATAGTTGTTTGATGTTTGCAGATCGTGTTGCTGTTCCTACTAAGCTCAGACAGGCAGTCCTTAAACAGCTAAATTTGGGGCATCCAGGCATTAATCGAATTAAATCACTAGCCCGCAGTGTGGTCTATTGACACAAACATTGAGCGTACTGTCAAACGTTGTATACAGTGTATGGAAGCGCAGAAGAATCCACCTAGCTGGACATACCCAGAGCAACCATGGTCCAGAATACACGTAGACTTTGCTGGCCCTATCAATGGCCTTAGTAATTAGGTGGTTGTAGATGCCCATTATAAATGGCCAAAAATGTTTTCAATGCAACAGACTGACACTCAGTCTAGGTAACAGCACTTAGGCGGCTAATTAGTAAACACGGCTTGCCCGAGACTTTAGTCTCAGACAACGGATCACAATTCACGTCTGAGTCATTCCAATAATTCTGCAAATCGTGTTGCATAGCACACGTCCGGTCGCCACCCTATCATCCTCAATCCAATTGTCAAGCCGAAAGCTTTGTAGACACATTAAAACGGGCACTACGCAAAGCAAGGGGGGAACAACAGAGGAGATACTACATACTTTCCTCCTTTCATATCGAATAACACCAAATAGTGCTGTGAAGAATTGTCTGTCACCAGCAGAGGCACCCATGGGACGAAAACGCAGTACCACACTGGACGCTTTACGGCCCCAGAGACAAAGGCAACAACCAAGCCTCAACAAAACAAAAGCATTTTCAGTTGGCACACCAGTGTTTGATCGGAATTACAGAGCTGGCAGGCAAAACTGGGTACCAGGCATCATCCGCAAAATAAATGGACAATTCCTGTATGATGTTCAAGTCGGAAGTCAGTTATTGGCACGGCACAAAAACCAATTACACCCCAGATAGAATAGAGACGACTTAGTTGACAACAAAACAACCATTTCGTTCGATCTGTTAATGGACACATTCGAACTGCCATCTCCATCACCTCCAAATCAGACAAATACAAATGAGAATTATAAAATACCTAACAGGAGTGGGCCAAAGCGCAGTGGCACTTAAGTAAAGCACCTCCAAGTTAACCCTTAATGCACTCGGTACAGTTAAAGAATTAAACGGGGAGATGTTAGGGCAACCTAACAAAACAGAATCGAGTTATTTCCCTTGAATCGAAAGAAAAAGTTATCGCCCTTGGATAAAAGAAGCCGTCTGCCATGACAGTGAAAAGTAAACAGAACGGCTCTCACGACATAACAAGCATCTTGCGTTCAGCGGTTTTCTACACTTCAATTTAACCGGTGTTTCTTTTTTAAAATCTGTTAACGTTTCTACTTCGTCCTTCTTTCATTTTTGAGTTGTAATTGAACCGATAACGTATAAACATTCAGACGTACAACTTGCTACAAACTTTTTTTCTGTTTTTACCTTCTTCAAGATTTATGTATAGCAGGTCATCTGCCCCGCTTGTCGCCTTCCGGCACCTTTTTTGTTCCTCACTTACTTAAGATACCAGAATGCCACAGACCAAATACAGGTTAATAAAAATATTCAAAATAATTAACCCAAGGAAACACAGAATGAGAAATAGACCACAAAAGAACATAGACTGTTACTAGAATGCAATCCGACACAAAGAGGATACTTTAAACGAATGAAGAAACTATGTGAAATGTCTACTGAATACCATACAACAGAACAAAGGAGTACATACCAAACAAGACCCATCATCAAGAGAGGATGGTTCTCAGTTAAAACTAAGGTTACAAGTGTTTCATTAAACACAAACTGATATATTGGTGCAGGATCGAAGTTCAAAACTTTTTTTATTTTTATTATTCCTAAACAAATCATATTGCCACTGAGACGTAAGGGACTACTGTGATTAGGGTCCAAGTTTATAAGGAGCACCCTAAGCGGGGAGTTGTATAGTAAGATGTTTATTCACATTACATTTACATTCTTGCATGTTGGTACGGTCAGGGAAACCGAGAGGAAGGAAAGGATTCAAAAGGCAAGCGGTTCGAGGAAAGAAACCATGAATGTAGAACGTTTTCCGGCATCTGGGGACCTCTACAATAAAGGGGTGGGATCTTGCCAGTAGGGTTCATTTCTATCTGATATAAATATAAATTAGAAATTAACAGACATTATATGCTACGGTCCCCAATTTCGATCAAAGTATAATTACCTCTAATTACAATAAGATTCAAAATTCCAAACGAATAAACACGCTTATATTTAATTGTAAAACCAGAAATAATTGTCATCTAAATAATAATTGCATAAAAAATGAGTAAAATAAGTTGATATTATACAGTAAAAAGGATAGTGACCTTTTTGTGGGAACTGGGGTCCTCACATGTAAAAGCCTTGCGCCAAACTTTTATCGCCCTCATAGAGAGGCAAGTACCAGCGAAAACACAGTACTTCAAATGTCACTACAGAAAAAGTTGCGTCAATCAGACCGAATTTAAAAATATGTTTATGAAGTCGAAGGCTTGCAGTACATTTTAAAGGTGAAAGAGCCGACCAAAATGAACCTGTCACTCGGGAATTGTTAAGTGAGACTATCAGTGACTTTCTCTTTATCTCCCTTTCTTTTTCATGCATACTGTGTCTCTTTCCTTCTCTTTATCTCTCTCGCTGTCCCCCCTCTCTCTCTCCCCCTCTCTCTCCCCCTCTCTCTCTCTCGTTCATCATAGCGAGGGAGATATGAACAGTTTGTGTTTTGAATTCGTACGCGACGAGTGTCGCCAGCCAAACTCAGCGACTTTCGAGTTTCTGTGTTCCTTCGGAATCTGAAATGAATAAGATTATATTTTTTATATAAAGTAACGCTGTTCCTTCATTAAAAGCATTCAATTTCATGCGATCGTCCCCGCCAGATGATTAATTCTCAGTCCATAATTAATGACGCCTAATGACGTCGACGAAGACCGTCAAGCCAGACGACGGATCGTTAACTCCGGAGAGCTGGTGTAGTGCCGTGCCCAAAACGTAACAGTCCTCCCAGAAAAGTCTTCAAGGCGCACACACACCGAGTGTCTCTCCCCGGCAAACGGTTGAGTCACAATAGTATAAATGAATGCAAAATGTCTCACCAGATTTGACCATCAAAATGTCTCACTAAATTTGACCATCAAAATTTGATCGATATTAATCTGAAAAGCGTTTTGATGTGAATACAATGACAAATATGGACATGGTAATATTTTTAAATGTCACTTATTCTACTTTTCAAAAATGAGAAAAAGTATTTAACATCCTCGCTAACCAATAACCAAGAGCTAGAGCGGGATGATACCTTCTCTTACGTACAGCATTTTTATCACGGAAGAGACACTGCTGTCTGTTTTATCATTATTTCCATAAAATAAGCTCATCTGAGACTTAATTTAAGGTTCCTCCTTGTAGAACATTCACAGCAAGAACTTGTTTTCTTTCACAACGAAAAACATTTTCTTTCTTTCTCTGTGTGCATAGCACCAAATATAAGAAAAATCACTCAGATAATTCAAAGGTAACAGTATAAATCCCGATGATGCTGTAGGATTTGGGCCCGCTGCTTCCCTCATTCATCATATAATGACCTTTTCTTGTTTTTTGGTAATTTAAGTATATAAAATATAGTCATCCACAGACAGTTTCTTCGTTTCTATAACTCATCGGATAGCTAAAAATAATAAGCGTATCTACACCAAGGCTCGAAATCCGAATGCTAAGTCACATCCAAATCT
The DNA here is from genome assembly GCA_963556195.1 of Sepiola atlantica. NCBI lineage: Eukaryota > Metazoa > Mollusca > Cephalopoda > Sepiida > Sepiolidae > Sepiola > Sepiola atlantica. Next base: position 113,677,400 of record OY744530.1, on the reverse strand, counting down.
TATCAGCAGTCAAGTCTCTTGTCCACTGCGATAGTTTTCTTAAAAGGGAGGCTAAATACTTATTGAGTATTCCATCTTTTTCAACAACGGCGACTAATCAAATTAATGTCTCTCCTCTCCATGTTATAATATTCTAAAACAAAACTTACACACTAGAAGATTAAAGGCACAATCCACATATATGCATAAATAGAATATATATATATATATATATATATAGACAGAGAGAGAGAGAGAGAGAGAGAGAGAGAGAGAGAGAGAGAGAGAGAGAGAGAGAGAAGAAATAAGAGTGATAAACATGTAACGAATGTCCAAATTTATTTCAAATTTCGATTGTTCAATGCAAGGTGTATTCTGTAATAAACTAGTGTTTATTATTCTTTCGTTAAGCCAAGGCTTTTCAAAGATCGAACTCTTATCATCAGAGGAGAAATACAGATAGATAAGTTGGCTGTAGAAAAAGCCAAAGTTCAAATATTTGAAAAATATTATTAAAAATGTAGTGAAAGAAAAGTTCAGTAAAAAAGATATGTGGTTTGTCCAGGTAGTAATTGTCCGTTGAAAAGTTGTCTAATGAAGATGAGATTTTGGAGAAGATGAAAATTTATTTTTCGTAGGGGCAGTATGAAGAAAGTGCTCAAAATGAAGTAAATCCAAGCGCACTTAAATGGAATTGAAGTGAGAAAATCTGGCCATTATTGATAACTTCCTGGGCCATAGAAAAAGCGAATGGTATTATTGGTGAGATATTCGAGCAAGCGAATCCAAGGAGAAAACTATATATATATATATATATATATATATATATATATATATATATATATATGTATATGTATATATATATATATATATATATATATATATATATATATATATATATATATATATAACTTCTTTGTAATATAGCAGGAAAAATCCCAGTAGAGTGCTGAATTAATTGAGAATTAAAGTTAAAAATTAAAAGTTAAGAGCGTAATATTTATTTATTTTGGCACAGAAAAATTAGTACAACATTCGTACCGTCGGTTTCAAGCACAGAAGGACTTAGCCATCCGGCTCTCTTCAGCTTCTGTTGTCATCTGTTTCGGAAATGTGGAGTCACGTGTCATTCTCGTTTGGACGCGTTATTTGCTTAGAGTGTTATGTATGTTAGTTTAAATTTAGTGTAAAGAATGTTTAATAAAGTTTGAAAAAAGGGTAGGGGTGAAAAGTAACAGTTGAGATTTAAACTGGAGAAGATTTAAAGAGATATAAAAAATAAAAATACAAAATAAAAATGTTTCTATATAAATCCCGTGAGCCAATATTATCAATATCATATATTTGACCGTTACTGTTTTGTAGTTTAATTATGTGTCTTCTAAAGGAATTAGGGAGAGAAAATGGGTTGAAGGATAATGCTTTTAATATATATATATATATATATATATATATATATATATATATATATATATATATATATATATATATATATATATATAAATGTGTGTGTGTGTGTGTGTGTGTGTGATTTTTGAAAGCTTACCAACGAAGCATTCCGTTCAGGAGCCCAATCAACACCACAAAAGATGTTTTCATTCAAAAATGATTTATTCATCATTTTTCAAATTAAAGAGTTTTTTTACCTACACGTGTTTCACTACCGAGCAGGTACTTACTTGGCAGATCATCAGGGAAATTAAGTACCCTGATGATCTGCCAAGCAAGTACCTGCTCGGTAGTGAAACACGTGTAGGTAAAAAACTCTTTAATTTGAAAAATGATAAATAAATCATTTTTGAATGAAAAAATATTTTGTGGTGTTGATTGGGCTCCTGAACGGAATGCTTTGGGAAGCTTTCAAAAAATCACATATAAATGCTCTGTACCTTGTAATCGAGTATCATCGAGCTTGTTTTTATTGGACTAATCCCGGTCTTCACTGAATAATCTTTTTTCTAAGTGAAAAATCTAAATCTCTCTCCCCCTCTCTCTCTCTCTCTCTCTCTCTCTCTCTCTCTCTCTCTCTCTCTCTCTATATATATATATATATATATATATATATATATATATATATATATATATATATATATATGTTGTGAAGTTGTCCAACAGTAAATAATAAATAAAGGAAGTCAAGTCGAGGGTTGGTTTAACAAGTGTATTAACAAAGTAAGAAAGTGACTAGCACTTGGTTAGACAGTTACAAGACCGTGCTTTGTCTTCTCTTCTCTGTGTCTCTGGTGACTCGCACTATTTATAGTGACAACCGGTGTTATTTCTCCTGTGTAAGAACGGCCGGTGTAACAATATATATATATATGTTATAACACCTCCATAAAAAAGCATACACATATATCACTACTTAGAATTCTCACATACACACGCACGCCAAAACATAACATGGTTAAGACTCCAGCTCAAAACACACGCACGTGCCACCGTAAATTTAATATTACATACAGATTCGTACAAGTTTCAAGAAGGATTACTTACCGTCGATAGTACACTCCCATATAATTCAACATTACAAGCAGTCTTAAAAAATTAGACAAGAATAATCTTTCTTTTCCTAAATGGTGTACGTGACACCTTATGGTACAATTATCTAAATCACCAACTTATTATAATATATTTATCCATTAATTGTAATTAACTTGAGGGTTATTTATTTAATTTATATGAAATACATCTAATTAGAAATTTAGACAGGTATCTATCAATATCCAATATATATATATATATATATATATATATATATATATATATATATATATATATATATATATATATATATATATATATATATATATATAAATATGTATATATATATATATATGTGTGTGTGTGTGTGTGTGTAGAGTGATACTCCGGAGTGCCCCTTTTAAGGAAGCTGGATTTCTCCCCATTAAATACGGACCCTGTGTCCAATTTTGTCCTCGTAGGGAGGCAAGAAGAAAAAAATAGACAGACAAACCATAGAACGGGGGGATAATCAGATATATATATATATATATTTATATATATATATATATATATATATATATATATATATATATATATATATATATATATATATATATATATATATATATATATATATCGAGAGAGAGAGAGAGAGAGAGAGAAGGAGAAAGAGAAGGAGATAGATAGTTGATCGCTATCTTGTTTTTCCAAGGGGTATTTGTCGTATCGTGCCCCGGGAGGCTATCCGCCCAGGACTTGATCAATGCAGTGTTTATGAAGCCCCCCCCACCCCCCAAAAAAAGGCGGCATCGACTGTGACCTTTGAATAAATTCACGCAAGAAGATTAAAATCAATAAAGGCAGTCATTTTGAAGGCAGAAAAAAAGATTACAAACAGTATAGCGTTAATAAAAACGGGGCAGGGATTATTTGAAAGTACAAAGAAAAGTTGGTCCACAATAAATCGCGTCGTGGAAGCCATTTTTATTTTATTTTTTTCATTTTTATTTTTTTTCATTTGCAATCCATCCCTTCTTTTGTCTTTTTGATATTATTCGGCAGAATTACTTTGATGTACCCGTTTTCAAACGAATGATCCCTGTTAGTTTTGGTTGATGAAGTTGTTCGAGTTTCATCTTGTTTGTTGTTGTTGTTTTTGCGTTTTTGGTATTGTTTTGTTTCATTATTGGATTACGACTTAGCAAGGCCTAAGAGCAATCGAGAATGAGGATTAAGGGGATAGAATGATTGTCAGTTGAGAGATGAATAACTTTATGAGAGGAATGAATCCCGAATTACTAATGTGGACGATTCATAACAGGAATCGGTCGACATTGGGTTTAAAGAGAACAATGTTGTAATCTGTAGGGAAGCAGCCCTTGCAAATAAGCTCTGTTTACTGAAATTCTGTCTGACGCTTTACACACATAAAAGGAAAGGAAAGTTTGTTTTGTTTCGTTTTACTAATGAATCACTTGTACTATATGTTATGAAGGTCAAAGGTTACTCAAGAATAATGGTTAAGGAGATGGATGCTTATGAGTTGAGAGATGAATAACCTTATGAGAGGATTGGGAAATATAAATGACATGGACCAAGCTCGAATTACAAGTGGAAACAATTCATAACCAGAATCTCTTAACATTGTGTTTCAAGACGACCACTAATGCGCTCATTCCAAAGCTCGGGGGGGGGGGGGTCACACGGGGGAGTGGGATGTCCGAGCACTAGATGACAGTTTGGACCAAGTCGTCCACTGTGTAATCCGTTTACAACCTCGCCATGCAAAAACTTACCGCACGAAGTTACACAACAAGCGCACAACATAAGGAATTGCCTGCCTCTCGGGTGAGAAGAGATAAGACAGACCTCGGGAAAGTTTCAGAGCAACTAGACATCTTTAAACCGTTTTCAGACGATCAATCATTATGCAATATTATCAGAGGGATTACTGCCAACGAGGATGTTAGTGCCAATGACCTTTTTGGAATCGGAATTTTTTTTTTACAGAAGATGGATGGAAAATCATTTTTTTACTTTCATAAACGGAGTTTCAAGGCAAAGACTCCAGCATCGTGCAAGAACGTCAAAGTTTCTGTAGATCGTTGCAGAATTTAAAACAGAAATGGCCGCAGTTATATGTCCACGTGTTTGCGTGTAACAATCTTTCTCTTCGAAGCGGTTTGTTTATCTGTGGTGTCAGCAGATAAACCCTTCGGACGTGACACGGAATGAAAACCTGGGTGTTCCAAGTTCGAATCCAGTCGGTTCCACAGTACCACTTTCACTTAGGGATGTTGGTAACCTTATCGTGGTTCTTCCCGTAAGTACCCGATGTCTATCCAGAAAGATTTCTAACTAGAAAAACATCGGGGAAACTAATGCCAACACCAGAATCATCTGATTCACACGAAAGAAGAAGAAGCAGATAAACCCGGCTCAGTGGCCTTACCTTCGTAACGTTTTTCGTTGTTGGATACTCTTAATGTGTACTTTTTGCGAATTTAAAAAAAATGTAATGTTTTTTATATTATTATGTTATGTTCACTTCTTTAAAGTTATAAAAACACGTATCCAATTTAAAAAAAAATTATTTAGACTTACGTGTGATTCGAACTCGGGTATTAATATCGTAAAAACTACTGCCTTAGTAATGTGTACTCTGCCTATTCCTTTTTTGTCAACCAATCACATGTTTCTATTTGCGTACGAACAGACAAACGCCCCCCCCCAAAAAAAAACACTATAACTTTTTAATAGCATATATATTAAATTAATCTTTACTTTTTTTCATTAATCATTATTTATATTTGCTAGCGGGACCTGTGGAAATTCCATAGTTGTATTCTTGTAGGAGTTTCTGACATATTTTCATTCTGTTGTACCCTGTTTGGACCTTATCCTGAAGTCAGGAAAGTGTATATCAGTTCGAGTTTAATATTCCACACAACAGTGTAATCAGATAAAATGTTTTAAATTGGGAAGGTGATAACGTACATACAGACATTACATTGCAATAGCATATAATCATATAGATTAGCGGGACCTCGTGGAAATTCAACGGAGCTTTCTACACCAACCTGCATAATTTACTCTGAATAATAATACTCCTTTAAAAATAATAAATGTCTGTTTCTTCTTTCGTAAAAGTAGTTGTCATTTTCATCTAAATATTTTTAAAAATAAATAAAACGAATATGCATCTTCTTTCTTTATTTATTCATTTAAAATTGTAGCACTGTAATTCTTTTTAAAATAAGAAATATTCTCTGTCTTCTTACCGTAAAAATTATTATCAGCAGTATATATTCTTCAAATCCAAAAAAGAAATGTCACTTTTTAAAATGTCGGAAAAAAAATCAGAGGTAACCAAGAGTAGAGGTAACTGAAGAGCGAGGTTGCGAAAAAAAAAACTTCCTTCGCGACACTCTCCTTAGGTCTAATAACTTCTGTAGTGTGGTGAAAAATTGACGACTAGTAGTGAGGAAGGTTTTTATAACAATTGAACGCCATCCCCTACTGATATAAATTCTCTGCGACAACCGTCATTCGTCTTAGATGTTGGAAGAACATCCTCAGTCACCAGCAGCCACACTGGTAACTCACTGCTCTTCCTATTTTCTACAAAATGTATTTATTTAAATTGGTCTGTTTTAGTCGACGGGGCCACATAATTGGAGTTTTGAACAAATCATTTTTACATGGGTTAAGTCGTTATTTGTTTACCCTAGCGACATCAGATTAATCCACAATTGCTAATCGGAAGTTCAAATTTTCCAAAATTTGTGTGAAAAGTGATAACGTACGTGCGAACACGAAATTGCCTTAGCGTGTTATTTTATAGATTAACATTGTCATATTTTCATTTGATATTGCGCATGCATTTGTTTGTTTGCCCTTTCTGCGCCTCGCCTTATTTATGGCAGGTCATGCCGGAATGACTAAAGCGAAACTCGGTCAATATATGCATACGCTTTACACGAGTCATTACAGCGGACATATTTGTTTGAAGATATCAAAAAGGGTGAAGATGAGTTGATCAAATTACATTGTTTATCAGTATATGCAATCGTCCAATCAAATCCCTCGGTATAATAGTTCAATGCTTACTGAGGCAATAACAATAAAGATTACGAGATTTGCATCTGAACATAATCGCCGATACCGTACTAGCCAATCATCGTCAGCGGCGGAACGAACTTTGATAATACGCCAATATATATACGACAAGATACGTGACCTCTTTGGTCACCCATTGAGCTCGAGTTAAATTGTTTGAATAGAGAAAATGTGAGTCGCAAAGCCAGTTAAATATTAAAAAAGAAATGGAAAAAACCCCCAAAATGAGGCTATTTCAGCTCGCTGTATATCTTTCTATTTCTTCGTTTTTCTCTCTAACTAATTAAATGTGGGTATAGTCCCTTTTGAGCTATCCCTATCTTTTTTCTTTCCTTTCTTTCTTACCGTTGGCTGTTAATAAACACAGAGAGAGATTGAGAGAGAGAGAGAGACAAATAAGCGTGAGTGATAGATAGAGTATCAAATAAAAGGGGAGAATCAAACCAGATACAGTGAAGAAGGAAGGGATTAATTGGCAGACCCAGCAAGAGATGAGTCATTTGGTGAGATCATTGCAGTTTACGGCTAATTAGAACAATTAAAATAGATGTTTTAAAACATAACTCAAGTGACGTCAAGTGACGAATATTTTAGCATGAATTTTGTGTGATTGAAATATAAATTCCTCACTGAAACAAACAGTGATTATCTCAAGTTTAATATAATATATATATATTATTTTTTATCTTTTTAATTTTATATTTTTAACTTATTCTTTTTTCTATTATTTTATTTCTATTATTATTTCTATTCTATTGTTTTCACTACCCCTCTGACAAAAGAATGTGTATCTTTGATTGATTTATTGCATAATTTGAAAGCGTAAATCTATGGAAAATATTGGATTATTTCTTCTGTATGTACCAGTGTTTTGGTTTATACGTACCATTGTGTTCTCCCCCCTATACTACTAACATATCAACCGGTGACTCTTTCTGTCAATGGATGTTTCTCTACAACAAGCTTTTTAATTTTTCTCTGACTTTCTGTAAGACGTGTTGCTAAAGGCGCTGATGAAGTGACGTTTTGGATTAGCTTTATTAATTTATAAAATAAAATAAAATAAAGTATTTCAAAAATGTTTTGGAAACGATCATACGCCATACTGGACTTGATGTTCTAATTCTTGGAACAATTGTAATGTTTTAATTCATTGAATATTTATATATATATATATATATATATATATATATATATATATATATATATATATATATATATATATATATATACAATGTTTTTATATAATTTAATACCTTTTCAATGTTATAAAGGAAATATTCACGTTATTTCATAAAACTTATTTTTAGTCAGCATACAATTGTTTCGGCAAACATTAATATATTTGTAAAATGCTCCTGTGCATTTATTTCTTGGTGCGGTAATCTTCGGTGTTAATTGTACAAAACAAAGCAAAAACGCAAAAAAAATAAGCAACTTCTTTTCATGTTTTGTTTGTGTTTTTTTGTTGCGATGGGCACACCAAAAAATAAATGCACAGGAGCATTTTACAAATATATTAGTGTTTGCTGAAACAATTGTATGCTGAATAAAAAATAAGTTTTATGAAATGATGTGAATCTATTCTTTATAACATTTAAATGGTATAAAATTAAATTTAAAAAATATTGAATATAGCAGAGCTCTGACTTTACACTATTGAGCTATTATAATTACTTTATGTTATAAAATTTATATTTGAATATATAAAAAATTCTAAATATAAATAAAAAAATACATATATATATATAGTCATCTAGAAACATACTGTTTCGCAGTATCAGATCTCTTCATTGTATCAAGTGCCTTGAGTCGAGATCAAAACTTGACCGTCTAGTCTTTCATCGTGAATAGGCGAAATCTCAATGTCTATATAAACACTGCAAATTTCCGAGATGCTTCATTTGTTTACACGAAGAGCTTTGTATTTTCGCTGATGGCAGTTGGCGATTTCACATACCACAGTGCTCAACGCAAGAAACTCTCTATTCAAATGTCTTCTTCTTCTTCACCCCTTAGCTATAATTTCCAGAGGTCACCTCCAATTCTGTAAGAGATTACTCCCTTTAGGTAGAGTTTCATTACATAACGCTTCACAATAATTCACATAGAGACACTAACTTTCTCACCTGTGTCCACCTCGCTCATGTGCAGTGAAGTGACCGTGTCGGGTTTACTGAGTGAGTGTAAATTTGAATATTTACTAATTAAATGAACAGTTGTTGTGGGAGCTAGAGCGATAACGTCTTTAGAAATGTCTGTCTCTGTTGGAAGTCAAGAGGGAATAACTCCCGTAATTTCGCAAGGGTAATAACTCTGAAAAGTGTTCTCCCTTTAATACGTCTATTTGATTTACTTAGGTGGAAATGCTTTCTACCTAACATGCAGAATAACATATTTTTATTTACTGAAGTAGCTTCAGACAAGGCATCAAACAACTTGATGTAACGATCTCAAAAGAATGATATATGATTAACGCAATGCCAGAAGATGCCTATTGACCTTAGTCTTGAAAAGACTCAGGTTATAGGTAGGAAGAAAACAGTTAGCAGGAAGAGAGTTCCACAAGCCTGCAATTCTTGGAACAAAAAGCTGCTGGAATAGGAAGATGTATAATAACGTGGAACCTGAAGAGCGAATTGATGAAGATCACTAGACGAACGAGTCAAAGCAGGTAATAGATCAGACAATTTTGAAGAACACATGCCATAATAGTACTTATAGAAGATTATGAGACTAGCAACACCAAGTATGTAAGAAACAGGGTTCAGGGACGAAGAAAGAGTGAGACCGACGAAATTACAAATACGCTTCTGAACCTTATCAAGCGCTTTCAAATATGACAAAGATTTACCAGCCCAAATATGACAACGGTACTCCGTACAAAGTCTGATAGCAGATTTGTAGAGATAAATAACAGCATCTTCATCAAAAATGGTCAAAATGGTATGTAATCTCTCTGTTTTGAGAAAATCAAAACTTTACTATAAATCTTTTTTATTCTCAAACTAAATTTTCAACGTGTCAGCTACATTTTTCTAAATTCAAGTTCTAATATTCGTGCTTCATTATAGATCATCTTTAGTATGTATTATGCGTCACTATTAAAGCAGCTCAACACAAGGGTTGATTTGCCGTAAAACATGCGAACGAAACGAAACGAAAATTCATGAGAAAAATACAAAGACTTTCATGACATTTATCATCACGCTACATTTGTCAACCAGTTTATGTTGGTCACAATTATTTATCATGCCCTTTACACAAAAACGAAAGAATGCATAATGTCAATGCATGTCATAACCGCCCAATTGTACAATCGACAATATGCCACGCCCATCGAAGACGCCGACGGACGATTGCACGTAGTCTCAACGACTACATATGCGTGCAACAACATGCCAGTGTACTTACGCACATGCATGTACAGAGAGAGAGAGAGAGAGAGAGAGAGAGAGAAAGAGAGAGAGAGAAAGAGAGAGAGAGAAACAGAGAGAGAAAGAGAGAGAAAGAGAGAGAGAGAAAGAGAGAGAGCGAGAGAGAGAAAGATATATATATATATATATATATATATATATATAGAGAGAGAGAGAGCGAAGGAAAGAAGCATACATACAGACAGGGACTTCCGTTCCGTCTCGAGATACAATGGATACCTCCTGTAAAGGTGCCTACGCATGGAGTATATTGTTAAGCAAGCGTTGCACTATACTTAAACACACCGCCACTGAACCAGCATTGCTGGAGTCCAGTGGAAAGGAGAAGTCCAAGACTACTGGAAACAATGCCTGGATAAGCAGAGAGCCCTCTCCTATACAGCACCTGGTATACACGAATGCTCACCCATTTAGTACTGTTCAAACTCAACGTAGCTTAACTTCGGTGATCTAACAGGAACCGGTGTGTCGACGTATATTCACGCACACAGTTACACAAATATGAATAATACATACGAAAAGTAAGTACGATTTAAAAATATAAAAATATTTATTATTAAACATTTTAATTTATAAACTACAGCCCTAGAAATTATTTTTCAGCTAATTGTGAGCAATAATAATTTTTAGATGTATGAACTTACGCTTGTGTACGTTTACTGCACAGCTGGTGATCGCCTCTCCGTTATCTTTGTTCGAATTCTGTAATTGATTTCGACACTAGCCGCAGTGTCAATCATATGTAGTTTTTACTGCTCGAACAAAATGATTTTCCTTCCAAACAAACTCAGAGCTCAAGTTTTAAACAAGTAGCGATGTTTTATTTTGAGAGATTACAATGATACTTGGTTTCTATTCAGAACGACAGACTTGCAATGAGAGCAAACATCTATTCCACCCGAATACAAACCGTCCCCCCGCTTAAGACCTCAAAGGCCCGACTCTTTCTTAGACCAACATAGATCAAACTAAGTTCCTCTGCCCGTTTTGCTGGTATATAAATATTGTTGTCATTTATGGTAGGCAACACAAGGTGGCCACTTGAGAATTATGGGCTGTTTTATTACTGGACATAAATCCTCATGGACAAGGCTGTCTATTAATCGGAGTGAACATTAATTCTATAAGTTCTCAAGACATCTAATTTCTCGGCACAAACGCTCGGATCCAAGAAGACATTATTATTTCTAAGACGCTAACCATTTCCTGGGTGTTTTTTTTCTCTTAGCTATATATATTTTCCACTGCGGGCCTGTCGTCTGTAGAATGCACACCACGAAACATGCGGCATTGCACACGTTTAGTGATGGTTTCTATTTTAACGTATGCACAGTTTCACTCTATTTTTAGCCCTTTGCATGACTTTGTTCAAAGTTTCTGGTATCAGATCTCATAGTAAATATTGGTGAGTAGGTTTGCTGCTATAAATATTAGCTAAAAGTTAATTCCATAAGATACACCAGGCATTATGTAGCCAAATGGGAAAAGTTTCTGTACAAGAGATCATAAAAAGTTTAAACGTTCGATCCTACTTTTATAAGCTAGCAATCGTGATAAAAGAAGTAAATAATATTTAGTAGGATATGACGTCAGGCCAATTGCAAACGACAGAACCAATAGTGGGCGCAAGCGTAGAAGACGCGTTTAAAATGGTCTAACAAAACGTTAAATAATTAAACAATCTTGGCGATAACTTGAATTAGATAAAGCGTATCAATTATGCTGCTGGAGAAAGGATAATAATTAAGCGATGCGCTTAAAACGTAATTGACTATTTCCTTCGTTTCTCTCTTTTGATTTTTTAGCCTACCGCACTGTCATGGCTGGATAAGTCATTTATTTTCTAAGATCGTGTTAGGATTAGGGTTAAATGTTATTGAATTAATTGAATAGTTATGTTTAAAACATTCAGATTGTTAGTTATCCTGCTAACAGAACTAACAGTTAAAATTCGATTCTCCGACACACTTAGTACGGTTCAAGCATCTGGTACTCAGCTACTATAAATACACTCTTCGTCATATTTCTCTATATATAACTAAATGTCTGTGTGTATTTGTGCGTTTGTGATGTTTTTGTTCCCTATAGAAAGAAGGGTTAGAGGATCTACATGAAATCTAAAAGTGTACTTTTATGTAAAATTTACCAGGATAGACAATAGAAGTTTTCCCAAATCTCTAAATGCACTCATAAGAAGACTATGAGGGCATAACCCCTTAAGACCTAAAATATATCCTATTAGATTTAGTGATGAGAAAAATTGGAAATCTCAATTAACTGTAGAGACAATAAAACACACACGTTTAATAACTTCCACATAACCTCATGAATCTAGGAAATCCTAACTTTATCAAGTCAAAATAATAATTGTTTTGAACGTATTGTTGACGTAGGGGTTTTGCTTACTAGTATAGATATTCATGCTTGCGTATGGTGTATGTATGTAGATTTTTGTTTATATATATATGTTTACCTATTACGTATGTTTAAATAGGTGCATATTAACGTATCCATCTGCATGTCTGCACACTATTGATACATATATTCGGTCACGTGCATATAGTCACTCGTATAGTATTCTATTTGGTTGATTTGTATCTAAGTTCCTTGACTAATGCTTGGGTGTACCTGTTTGTATTAGTAATTACATGTATGTACCTGTACATATGTATGCATGTGTATATGTTTTATACACATCTATGGTTATATATGTATTATGTATGTATAAATTTAGGTAAACGTATGTGGGGTATAATACATGCAGGTGTACTAGTTGTATATACGTTTCTTTGTAGATTCAGCTTAATTTTAGTTTTCAACTCTGTAGCTTAAAGTTCTTTTTTATGTTTTTACAAACTGATAGCTATGTACGTATAGATTAAAACACATATAAATAAAAAAATCAAGAAAAAATGTATTAAATCATGTTTGCCTGAATGAAAATATGCTGGCTAAATACACACAGTATATATATATATATATATATATATATACATATATATATATATATATATATATATATATATATATATATATATATGTGTGTGTGTGTGTGTGTGGAATATTAACAGTAAGTCAAAAAGATGCGTTATTGTTTCATTCCCATATATATATATATATATATATATATATATATATATATATATATATATATATATATATATATATTCAGATTTGGGCATTAAAGATTTTTCTTCAAATCAATCAACTTAAGAAATTCTTTGGATAAAGACAAAACGTAGATGAATATATAAACAATTTTCGTTTCTTTTCATTTTTAATTACGTTTGATTATTAATTCTCTCTCTCTCTCTCTCCTTCTATTTCTCTCTAAAATCCAAGTTCTACTGCGGGAGACATTGTAAAGTAAAAGTATACATTTTTAAATTAAAAACCCAATTGATGCCAATATTTATTTCTATCTTTTATACAATAAATCAAATATTTCGGTAAACACAGATCTTTTTCAATTATAACTTATTTCGACCCCTTAATTAGGTCTCCTCAGATGTATAAATATTGGAGAGAACCAAATATGATCTGAGGTTAAGATCGGATTCTAACTCTGCCTGATGAGATCTCAGTTTATAGTAACTGTTGATCGATAACATCGACATGCCAGTGTCGCAGATTTTGTACATGTCTGTGTAAATAAAATTATCATACATAAAGCTCTATTTTGATATTGAGCACTTTTTATAAACCCGGTTAAAATTCTCTGGATTACCACCCTGTGGATATTTTTCACCTGGATTATTACCATTATTATATATATATATATATATATATATATATATATATATATATATATATATATATATATATATATATATATATATATATATATATATAAGTATGGAACAGGAAAGTAAAGATATAATGTAAACATTTAAATTAGAACCTATCCTGTAATAATTGGTGCGAGATAGAGCAGTTATATAGCCGAGAAAACGATGACAATAAATATTGTAAAAATATGATATCGATTGCGTTCTTAGTTACTCAAAACAAGATGTTTAAAATAAAAGAGATTTATTTTCCTTTCCTTAAGGCATGGTTTTTCAAAGATTGAAATCTTATAATCTTCACTTGTCTCTCTCTTTTTTTTTCTCTCTCTCTTTCTATCTCTCTCTCCCTCTCCCTCTCTCTCTCTCTCTCTCTCTCTCTCTCTATATATATATATATATATATATATATATGAGTGAGTAAATATCTTGATCCTGCTCTAATGATGCGTGTGTCCTTATTTTCACTAGCATGTTACCTTATTTATCGACATTTCCATAACCAATTTCACACACACACACACACACATACATATATATATATATATATATATATATATATATATATATATATATATATATATATATATATATATATATATACGTATATATACTGGCAAATATATGCTCCATCCGGTTGCAAACTTTTGCTAGTCTGGGGGAATATCATTATAAACGAACTACATATATTGACCCACAAAGGAAGGGGTACTGAGGGGATTATATCATGACGAACGAATGTCTGGGATTATATCATGACAATAGTATAGATAGTACACTACCCCCTGCAAAACAAGGCTAACCCTAAAAAGAATAAGGTAATCCTGGGAGGATTGTATCCCGAAGAAAGAACATATAATATACTGATCCCCAAAATAAAAAATAATGCCTTGGAGGAATACATCATGACGAATAAAAATATTCCACACTACCCCCAAAGGATAAGGTAAGCATGGGAAGATTCCTCCTCGCCCCACCCTTAAAGGAGGTTATAATGCCTGATCGGATGTTGTAATAAAAAAGAAACGATACTACAATGCCCCCTTCAAAATAGAGGTAATACTTGGAGGGATCCCCTATGAAATAAGAAGTTAATGTCTGCAACAATAGTATCGTGACAACAGAAAATATACTTTTCTACCCACCCCTATTAAAAAGGAGGAGGTAATTTCTTCCCATTAAAAGATAATAATAATAATAATAGATTGAATTAGTTTTTTTTTTATTCATTTAAAAATGACTAGTTATCAAAATATTATTTTATAATAGTTCCTTGGCCTTTTGGTTAAAATACAAATTATATTACAGAATATTAAAGTTGTGGGTGAACCTACCTACCCTTTAGTGATAACTAAATGGTAGCAACCTGTTTTTGGTTAAAATACAAATTATATTACAGAATATTAAAGTTGTGGGTGAACCTACCTACCCTTTAGTGATAACTAAATGCTAGCAACCTGCTTTTGGTTAAAATACAAATTATATTACAGAATATTAAAGTTGTGGGTGAACCTACCTCCCCTTTAGTAATAACTAAATGGTAGCAACCTGCTTTTGGTTAAAATACAAATTATATTACAGAATATTAAAGTTGTGTCGGTGAACCTACTTACCCTTTAGTGATAACTAAATGGTAGCAACCTGCTTTTGGTTAAAATACAAATTATATTACAGAATATTAAAGTTGTGCGTGAACCTACCTACCCTTTAGTGATAACTAAATGGTAGCAACCTGCTTTTGGTTAAAATACAAATTATATTACAGAATATTAATTTATTAGAAACTGTGTAAAAATGTATTTGTGGGTGTTTGCAGATTTCTATATATACGGAATTACAAAATGTTATGTTGTATCGTAGAATTAAGCATAAGCCGTTAATAAAGTAAGGATAAAAACTTTCATTTAGATAACATTAAAAACATAAGTTATGGCAAGTTTCATTGTGCACGTGAAATTCCCAAATGAAAATTGGACCGAAAAATATAGTCGTTATCTTTATAAACAAAGAGAAATATGATAGTTAACGATAATTCCTTTCATAATTTTCCAGTAAGAAATATATGTTTATAACGTTGTGTTATCGTTCTTCCTTAGCTAGCCTCTTTCCTGACTTGTTTGAATGGCGACTATATTTTTTTACCTAATTTTCATTTCTGTGTTTCACGTGTACGATGAAACTTGACATAACCTAGGGTTCTTAAAGTTCTCTTTTGTTTTTGTTGTTGTTTTTTTTACTAAAATATGGTTTGAGTGAAACAAATATAAGTTTATTAATAGTAATGCAGACACCTATATAACTATAAATGAGATAGGAATTAACCACCCATAAAAGGAGCATTTTAAGACTATTGCTGATAGAATGGTCTGCAAAAAACTTTTTTCTACTTCAGTCACATAAACAAGAGAAAAGACAGCATGGACGTTATTTTAATTATTTATTTGGGAGGGAGGTAGCGATAAATGTTGATAACATGACTTATTAAGAAGGAAAATTCAATTTTATTGGTTTGAATTTTGAGTAAAAGACGGTTTTATTTAAAACGATGTATATTTAGAATTTTTTTCTCCTTAATTCTCGGAAATAAAAATGTTTCAAATACAATAAAAATGAAAATTTGGCTTCGTTAGAGAAAGAGAGAGGAGGGATTGAGAGACAGGGGTATGGAGAGGAATGAGAATGATGGCAAATTTTCTTTTTATTGTTTTAAAAGTGGCCCCTCCTTCTCATTGTTCACTAAGATGCAGAACTTACTAGCAAAGTCTTTTTTCTCAAAAATCCAACGTTCCAATTGGAGAAATACATCTGAGTTTTCGTTGTCAGTGTTATGTGCAACATAAATTTGTTTTATTTTTCTGTTTAAATAAATCTGAATTCTTTGTCGCTACAGTTGTGCGACGTACGTTCGAAAAAAATGTTCGTCTGAATAAGTCTGAGTACCTTGTCTCTAATCTTGTGGAATATAGGTTTCAAATCCTCGTTGGCAGTGTTGTGACCCTGAAGGACCGATAATAATACGGACAACATGGGTGTATATTAACAAATGTATATTTACAGAAGTACATAAACAGCATGTTACAGAAAGTCCGCGTCTGATACTGGGGCTATACTTGCCACCAATAAACTGCCATGACACTTAATCGTAACTCTATTTATAGTGTCTGTAAGAGTCAATATATAAATAGGGTAGATACACATTACACCATAACACTAAGTGATTATAAAACCGTCCGTAAAAAGGTACATCCTTTTAAAAATTAATAAAAACATTGTTACTAGAATCTAATTTTCTATCGTTTATTCATACATGCTCTGGAGTAAAATATAACATCATTTGAGCTTAAATCTTGAATGTCGCACTATTAATAATATATATATATATATATATATATATATATATATATATATATATATATATTATAGGTGCATTCCAATGACCAAAGGAAAAATCAATCCACAACGATACCTTTAATCTGATGTTACAATTTCTTCATCCTCATATGTCATCGAACAACAGTCAAACTTTAATTCTGTGGTGTCAATATTGATTTCAAGATCGAAACTACAGAGGATAAGTTTGGGTATGGTTATTCGACGACGTACGAGGATAAAAAAATTGTAAGATCAGATGGAAGGTATTGTTATGGACTGATTTTTTGGGGTCATTAGAATAATATATATGCTCTAAAGCTTGTAATACAACTTCATTGAGATTATAATTTGAAACATTTTCGGATATTATAGAGAGTATATATTTAAACATATATTTTTGTAATACCCCTTATATATATATATATATATATATATATATATATATATATATATATATATATATATATATATAAGATGTTTATGTAGTTTGCTTGAAGCATTGTTTATTGGTATATAGAAATGTGATATTTAGAAGGCAGTACAATGCAGAGGTGTGACGGATAGACACAAGTTGGAGCAAATAAGACATATAATGGTGGAACAAATGAATTAGTTTCAACCTTAATACAATGTGTACATACACATATATATTTATTTATTATTATTTTTTTGTTGTTATTGTTTTTTCCCTTTCACAACATATATATATATATATATATATATATATATATATATATATATGTCTATCTACACAATGTTACAATGTTATGTAATACCTGTATCAAGATGGTCTGGTGGAAATTCAGTATGATATAATATTTTTTTTTTAATTTTCGGGAACTCTTCCAATCATTCAGAACCGTGTTCAACTCAAGTTCAAGCGTGCATATGAAGGAAGCCGTAAGATTTAGTCTCGCAGAAAATACCGGTTAAATTTTAAATACCAAACCAGATTCAAAAATAAAATAAACTTTTTTTAAGAATTATTATTAATTTATTTTATTATTTTTTTTATTAATATTTTATTTATCTACATTTTATCTAATTTATTTATTCATCTATTTACTTTATTAAACTTTTTTTTTGTTTGTTTTTACTTTTTAAAATCTTTCCTTATTTTTTGTCGTTAAATTTTTAATTCTAATCTAAACAAATTTTTTAAACCAAGTCTATTCGTTTAAATTAATATGTCGGTTAATACTGTCATTAAACATTGTATTCTCTGTTTGTTTTAAATTATTGTGTATATTAATATTTAGTTTATTTATTTTATTCTATTTTTAAATATGTATATTTCATTAATTAATTCAATATTATCTTTCATGTAACGCTAAGACAACAATGAAAGGGAGGTAATTCGGTTCCTTTGTTGTTTACGTCGCTTATAAATTAGTTATTTCTAATTGTTATCATCATCATCATCATCATCATCATCATCATCATCATCATCATCATCATCATCATCATCATCATCACCACCACCACCACCACCACCACCACCACCACCACCACCATCATCATCATCATCATCATCATCATCATCATCATCATCATCATCATCATCATCATCATCATCATCATCATCATCATCATCATTTATAGACTTTAATATTTTTTTTCAATTTATTATTTATTTATTTATTTATTATTTTTTTCCTATTTTTTCTATTAATTTTTTATTTATTTATTTATTATTTATCTATTTATTTATTGTACTTAACCATTTATTCATCTTTTTTTTAAAAATTATTATTATTTATTTATTCATTTATCTTTATCTATTTATTTATTTATTTTATTATTTATTTATTTTATTTTTTCCCCCAGTTTGTTTATTTATTTATTATTATTATTATTATTATTATTATTATTATTATTATTATTATTATTATTATTATTATTATTATTATTATTATTATTATTATTATTATTATTATTATTATTATTATTATTATTATTATTTTTATCATCATCATCATCATCATCATCATCATCATCATCATCATCATCATCATCATCATCATCATCATCATCATCATCATCATCATCATCATTATTATTATTATTATTATTATTATTATTATTATTTTTTGTTAAGTGAGTGTTTGACCTATGTTGTTATATTATTTGTTATTATTATAAGGTGATGTTTTTGTTAGATTATTAGTTTTTAGTATTCATTTAAGGGTTAAATTAAGAAAAAATCAATACAACAAGACTGAGATGTAAAACTATATCAGACTAGAAATGAAGATCCTAATTCGAGTCGGTGATTTATTTGCGGAGATAGTTTTGCTATTAGTATCGATTCTTTTATTCGAAGGTTGCCAACGTTTTTCTCCGTAGCTAGGATATCAATCTTGAATGATTTGCTGGTGTTGCCACATGCGTGGAT